>JAARMF010001055.1:26672-39656 GCA_022844705.1 Toxascaris leonina | reverse complement strand
ATGTATATATATATATAATATTTTTTTTTCGAATTCACTTGTGTATCTGCTGAGGTTAACGACAAGTGGATTTGGGGGCGGAGGGCCGTGAATTTTGAGAAAGACGCTTTCCGCAGTGGAGCCCTGATAAATTCGACAAATACCAACTGGTCCCATTTCTTCTTTCAGATATAGGAAGACAGGGAATTTTTCTTATGAGGAGTACCAAATAAGTAAGTAAACTAGACGATGTATAACAGAATCCATGGTTCAGGTGAACGCAGAAGTGATGAGGGCGATCGTACACAACGAGGGACAAAAAGGCGATGCCATTGGAGTAGCTCGCATTGCAGGAATACAGGCTGCAAAGCAAACTTCTGCACTTATACCTTTATGCCATAATATCTTCATCAGCAACGTGAAAATCAACTTCCATCTAGATGAAGTAATCCCTTTTATCTTGAGCTTCTATCAAATGCTTATATTGCGATCGGTGCAAAGAACATTTGTGCGTTACGATGTATAAACCTTTGTCAACTAGATAATTAGAGCACAACGACGCTACACAAATAACGGAGTATTTTAGGGTGAAGAACTGATGCTATATTCACAATATGCAGTTTGCAAATCCTGGCTGTCTAGTCCACTTTTGAGTTAGGAATATCGCGTAACGGAAGTTTTCGATTCCGATGATTCAGTGGCATAGTTGTCAGAATTGCCTCTGTCGGATTATTTTGCCCATCTTAAATTTTGCACAGGTCTTGGAATTATCGCGTTAGCTTTACGCCTCCATCTGAATCCCACCTCTAATTTCCATCATCATTAAGCTGATTGCGTTCATAAGAAGGCAAAATTGCCTGGACTTGAAAATTCATGACAATTCTGAATAGACATATGAATAGGCCCGGACTATTCATAAATCTAACATGCCTCGGTTTAGGTTAAAAATGAGGTGCTGATACGTTCAGTGGTGCGTACAAAGGCAGAAACCGGGGTAGAAATGGAGGCGCTTATCGCAGTTACAGTGGCTGCCCTCACGCTTTACGATATGTGCAAGGCGATAACTCACAATATGGTCATTACTGATGTGCGCTTAATTGGCAAGAGTGGAGGCAAACGAGATTTCGGACAGTGTGAATGAAAATCAGCGCAGGCTTCCGCGTTACGATACTTCCATATCATCTCCCATAATGAGTCATTTTGCCATTGTCGTTTATATTGTGATGGCGATAAAAATTGAACTGCATATGAACTTCAGCTTGTCTGTAAAGTTCGAATCGTTGATGTACTGAGGAAATCTAAGTGAAACGTAAGTTTCGATTGTCGTATTTGGCAAATTAGGAAACACTTTTCTTCACGAAGCCGTACAGCACTTCAACTTCGAAACTTCAGAACCCTAAGTTTTGTTGCAGTGTAAATGTCGTCTTGAAAGGTGGCTTCTGGAGATAACCAGAACATGTTTTCGTTTCCAAAGTGAGGCAGCACCCAAATTCTTTGAACTTTGCCTGATGCGGGCTGTAGAAGTGATAGTCAAGTCGCGTCTTTACGGCTTTTGAAGAAAGAAAGAAATTTTCCGAGTCTGGACGTAATTTCCTTCCACCATTGAAAAAGGCGCAAAGGACGCAAAAAAAGTGAAACGAGCGATATGGCAGCAAAAGCGGCCTCGTTACTAAAAAAAAAAGTTCTCGAAGCACCGTAGCTGAAGGCGGTAACATCCTCATCATTCGATTCGTTCTGATATTGCATTGCTAGCAGGTTAGTTACATGAACTTTTTGAAGTGACATGGGTGGAAGAGAAAGGAGGGAGAACAGCAGTAGCTGAAAGTGTGGATTACACCCACTGTTGAGAAGGTGGCTAGGGACTTTTCTGGACCTCCATGAAGTGGATATTTTCGTCCGAGCGGTAAATGGCGGAGGCAAAAGTTCTTAGAAATTTTGAAAGAACTGACGTTCTAAAACACAAGAGCTTCGTCGCCTTTGTACATGAACGATCAAGGGCCAATGGCTCATCACTCACGTTTCGCTCAAATAACTTTCGATATGGTGAGCTCGACTTTGACAATTTCCCAACCAATTTGTCGTAAACTTTGGTCAAAGACAGCGTACACGACTCTGAAAGTGGAGCGCCTCGATTTCATGGCGAAAACAGTGTGCCCCAACTTCAGGTCATAAATGTCCACGAGTAATAACGAGCTGGAAAACGCTGGGGACATTTTGGAAATAGTACGCCCTTATCCTATGCGCGTATCTTTTTACGCCATTTGTACTGTGTAGCAAACGGCATGATGAATGGTGAATAATTGCGTGAATGGAAATTTCTGGAGTAAATTTATTTTATTCCAGAAATCTTCCAGAATATTTCATTTCGGTTTTGTTCTGGAATATTCAAGAAGTCCGAAAAAACAACCGAAACATCAAATTCATTGTGAAACTTTATTTTAGCTGTTTTAGTGATTTTCTCTCACTTTATTTGCATTGTTTTAGCATATGCGTTGATGATGCAATGCGCATATGCGCTTCATTTTGTAAGAGCAATTTGTTTATGTGCCGGAAAATAATTCGTAACATATAATACACACTGCGAAAATACGTTTCGCTGGTTAAGCAGTATGACCAACAATTGGATACTGAAGTCGCAAGGAACCACAAGGAGCTGTGAGCACTAAAGTGTACACTGGGAACGGTGAATGATTTCAATAAGCAGAAAAGTAGTGGGGGAGGATTATGGGTAGAAGAAGAAGTGGCAGACACAGATGGAAACAGGAAGAGGGGATGACGGGTGATATCGGTGCAAAGTGAGGAAGACTGAACGAGGTTATGTGTCAACACGAGCAAGTGATCAATAGCAATGACTACAACGCCTTGACTATGAGTGCAATGATCAATGCACATGCTGAATAGGCAATCGGGGCGTGAAGCCACGAACAGTCTGGGCATTGTTAATGATATCATTTCGGAGTGAGCATCCGTTAATAACTCGTTCATGTGGGGGAAAAGCATGGGGGATGCGCAATTGTAACTCAAATTCAAATGTTTACAGTGGAGGAAAGATTGCTGAGGCTTCAAGTCGAGAAGGTTTTTCTCGTCCAGGAATATCCCACCACCCAATATCAAAAGCAACACGGAGCTGACCCTGATACAATCAAGGCAAATCTCGCTTCCATGGTAATTCTTCATCTCATACTTTTTTTTTCACCAGAAACGAATCACAAACAACTAGGAAATGCGTTCAAATCTGTCTTCCTATTTGTTTATCAGAGCGTTGATCGCTCATAGAGAATACGTTCCTGTGTCGGCAGCAGGAGGGTCAAGCTGTTTGCGATCATTGCTTAAATAATTTCGCTTTCTATTCTCACCGCTTTGTGCCCGTTGCTTTTCGTTTCAACGGTTCCGTATTTTATTTCCTTATGTTTTTCCTCCTACAATCAGAGGAAGATCAACAGGTTTCCTTATCATTCTTCTCCGACGCGTGTACATTGTGCTGCTAGTCGCAAAAAACGGCCAATTTTCTCAAAGTGTAGTCGACCTCTTTCAGTTGTCCTCAGTTTTGCCCACGTTTCTCGAGCTTTCGCCTCATTTCAGGAAATACCTTGGCTAGTTGCTCATGTTGCTGGTAGTGTTGTGTTCTAGATGGCATACTTATCCTCCTCACTCGACCACAGCTGCAGTTAGTGTGTATTTGTTTATGTGGGCGCTGTGCATCACTTTTTCCTTGTGCAAGCAAATGCAGCATTGCGTTTTGTGGGAAAAGCACTGCATGCTGTGCAGATGATCACATTTGTCAAAAAAGGGTATGTCAAGTATTTTGCAGCGAATGTTCCAAATGTCTGATGAAAATTGGGCGTTCCTAATTTTGCTATATAAAACGAACCAGAGCTTTGCCCTTGATAGCTGTTCATTTGTACTGCTTCATAATCTGTCTCTACCATCAGTGCAATGTTAGCAATCGGCAAGATCTTTCATAGAGTGTCGACGAATCTCTGCACCAGTAAGGCAATGTTCTAGGCACTGTGCAATCGCTAAAGACGTTATGTGCAGTTGTAAAGGTGTCTGACGAAAATGGAACAGTTCGTACAGATGAATTTTCCTTTGGCGGAGTTGGTAGATTTAGAGATGGCTTAACCCAGGAGGAAATATGCCACTTTGAAGACGATGACATCTAGAAGATGATCAGGAAATCAGGAAACGACGTCACTTGGGGCCAATGTCTGCTGTGAGAAAAGGACATAAAAGATGGCATTGCCAAGAAGGTGGCATAAAGGGGTAGTGGATTTGGAAAATGATGCCGGCCACTACAGACGATGCTACTTTAGGGATTATGTCACCTAGTAATACTGCTTTTTAGTGATACAATCCACTACGTATGTACAGGGACTTCCTACAAGGTTTGCGAGGCAGCAAGATTATCTGCGAAACTGTGGACAGTTTCCACAGAAATTTGTGGCAGCCGATTTTTTCCCAGAAACCTGACCATGCTGACTCTTCAAAATTGCCATGGGCGAAAGATTTCTGGTTCACTTTGGAAGGAGCGAATTACTGGAATTCCGGATGATACTGAAAGTAAGTGCTGTAAGTATCACTAACCCTGGCTTCCAAAATTCAGTGTTCTTTCACTCGACCCTCAGTTTAAGGACGATCAGAATTTATTCATGAAAGAATCCCGGAGATTCGTCCTCAGCTAGGAACGAATTTTGAGACACTCCGTGTTAATTTTTTCTATTTGGGTTTGCACAAGGTAGGCATAAAGATACTTTCTGTTTTCTTTTTTAAAACCAGCTTACAATCGATGTCTTCGCCATGCAGACATTGATTGTGCTTTGACAAATAGTATTTACGGATTTAGCTCGCTTGTCTTCAGTTTTTAATAATATTTCGACGAGCTTCCGGTCAGCATCAAAGAGTTGCAGCTTTATTCAAGGAAAGAGAAGAAATTACTCACTGACTGCTTTTTTGCAGACACATTCACGGTAGACGATTTGGACGTTGATCGTTTATTGATGACAAAGGTTTATTTAAGCTGTTCCACGAATTTATTCGAAGCGAAACTATACTTCAGTCTGCAAAAAACATCTTTCTTCGGCTAAATATGGACAATTGAGTGGAGGTTAAAAGAGTTGCAGCGTTCTCGTTGGCATACGTTTAGCTCAACCTCGCATCACCTCCTTCCTCTAACTGAGCGAGAAGAATCGATGGAAAAATTGTTGCAATAAAGTTGGCTTGCGTTAGTTGCCAAAGTGAAGAGAGGAACGTCCACTAACAATGAATTCAGGAAAGATTCTCGGACGCGAATTTCGGGACCAATTCATGAAAAACCACATGGTAAAATAAATCTATATCTGTGAAGGTACTTTGGAATAAAATGAAAAAAATTATCACTAAAATGAAAGAAGCAATGGAAGACAGAGGCAATAAATGAACAAGAAAAATAAAATGCGAGGAAAAAATCCAAAAATTTCCATTTTTAACAGGTCTTTTATGGTTTTTTAGTGGTAAAACCAATCCAATCTTCAGCCAGATCTGCAAAATTTCCAGGATAGAACTAACTGTTGTCAACGAGAGGAAATCCACAATTGTTTAAATGGTGTTCGCATCAAAAATTACAATAATCATAAGAAAGGAAGTTGAAGTGGGCACCTATTTACAGCCAGCAAATATAAAACGATAAACATTGCCTTGCAAAGAAAAAATCAACATATACAAATTGCTGATGGAAGAAACGCAAACAATTTTGTCAGAAAGTACATTTTTAGTCGTTTGCACCTATTTCAGTAGTTTCATATATGCATCGAATTCTTAAACAATTTTGCTTTTTCATAGCATTATTATTCTTCAGAAAAGGACAGAGGGGAAAAATTGCAAAAATTTCTTTCCTGCTGCGTTGCAAAGAGTCCTGGGTATGAGAAAAAATGACTAGAGGCTCGAGACAGCGTGAGAAGGGAGAAGCGAGGGAATGGGGTTGGGGGTGGGGAAGAGCAAAGGTTCAACATGAGATATGTTGTGGAACAACGAATTGCACGTGAAAATCGAGATCTCGTCAAAAGCAAGTTTTTTTCATGAAGGTGGAACAATATGGCCTTTTTTCAGTGAAAAAATTTCAGCGTAAGTTCGATACTATTCGAATAGGCTTCCTCAATTTAAGCATAATAGATATTGATCTTGCATCCGCTTCAGTTTGGCGACCGTCATCAATAAGCGGGTGTTTGAGGTCTGAACATCATTTTTTTGGGGCGGAACCGTAAGTATTATCTTATATAGCATCTAATTTGCACTCTAATATATTTTTCGTCCTAGCGTTTTGAAAATTTATCTATTTGAAGAGATTCTATCAATTAAATTCATTCTGCTCGGCTCAGAACATTTTTGCAAAGCAGACGGTTCTTAAGAATAGCATGGCTCTTAGAAGAAAAAATTCAGAACAACTCACTTTCCATGGGTCAAAAAGTAGAAATCTATAGAAAAACGCAGGTGAACAATCCAAGTAAAATGAACAATTCATCGTCAGCAACAATGAAAAAGGTGCCCATCGAACATTTCACCTTCGTAAAGGGATTGTGTGCTGAAGAGCGATGCTATCACTTCACCGGCCGGATGATGAATGAATGCATTGAGAGCACAATGTTGATAAGGTACAGACGCGATCAGGGATGCTGAACGTTGGATATTTTCAGCTCACGAAGCTTTTGCATATTGCGCATACGCATAGCCACCAAAGTGACGTAAAGAATGCCCATCAGTAGCAGAAGCACGCCCAGAACAGAAAGCACGATCGTCTCCAGATGGAACATCACTGAAGCGGAAGTGGGTTGTGTTGAGACGTTGTTAGTAGCTAGTTGTGTTGACTCGAGGCCGCTCTCGACGATCACGCTTTGCACAACGCTGATGCGCCTTCAAAGGGATCGCCATTGGCTGCTTTTCGACTAAACAGGCTCGTGACAAAGGCGTATGCGGCGCGTGCCTTGCAATGCATTGCCTGTGGCCACATCCGATAGTATTGGGGCGTGTGCGCACTTGTCCAGCTCTATAGCTATCCCTCGTTTCGATGGGTTTAAAAAAAAGAAACACCCACCTTGGCTGCTACAGCGCTATCCCGCCCGCAACGCGTTTTTCGGAAAAGTGTCGGCAAAAAAATCTTGTTTTCATTGCTGCTGTATAATAGTGAATTGAGGTTTGATATCAAGTCTGGTATTTGAAACAGTGCTTTCGATTGCACATCTGTTGCTTTACCGAATGGGAAATGCCGTCGAGCCATAACTTAGTTCTCACAGTGGAAAAAACAAGATTTTCCATATTTTAGCGAGTATCAACGGAATTTGTTGTCCTACACAGTACATATAAGAACAGTCTTGATTGGAGTCGGACAATGGAATTTGTTCGTTTTTATACAAATTTGCGAAATTTCCTTGCAAAAACACATTACATTGATGCCGTCATCGTGAGTATGTGTTTTTCTCTTGATATGTCCATCCATAACTACCAACTCAGAAGCGAGAAGACTTACTTCTTGCTGCAATGCAGATCATAAGGTGAGCGCCGAGACCATATTTCATATTATTCCATCCACTTCAAAAAACGCTATAGACATTTCAACGTGCTAGAAATTGCACAGTTTGCACTGCTTTGATTTTTATCTTACACCGACAGGGTCACACAGAGACAGATCTTTTGTAGAAGGTTCATAAGATCAGCCGAATCAGCTAATATGGAGGTACTATTTTGCACACCTTGCTTTTTTTGTAATCTTTGTAAGTGGTTGATCAAGAAAGCAAAATACTGTTCCAACTTGGCTGGTACGCTTCCTCACAAGTTCTTCTGAAATTCTTCTTGTCAGCAAAAACACTCTTATCGACTGATTACTGCCTCAAAAAGTATCAGCGTTCTGATAACCGGAAAGCCCAGATAGCCAGATAAATGAATTTACTCGAAAAGTTACGCAGTGAAGAACCAGCATAGTTTAGTGGCAAGAAATATATAAGTCTGCCAGAACTCAGAAATTTTCTTCTGAAAGTGCTCCTCTCATAGTTAGATTACAGTGGGCTCGCTGTGCGTTGTCCCCTCGATGGGCATGCCCTTCGCATTCAGCAGATTCCGTTCACCCAAGCCACCACCATTACTACCGACCACTCTTCAAGAAATAAATGAAATCACAATAGCTCACTTACTAGTCACATTACGCCAAAAAAACAAAGATTTTTACTCATATTCTCGAATCAGCCCTAAACGATCGACACTTGCGGTTTTCTTAATGGCACTGGTATTTTTCAAATTCCTGCTGATCATTTTCCAATTCTTCTCGGCCACAACTGCTTTTTTTGTTTTTTGATTTCGGTCAATTTACCTCTGAAGCGGATCGTTTTCAACACTTGAGAGTATCGTCATCACGTTGCGATCCAATAACTTTCTCGAAAACACTATTCCACGTCCCGTTCGTCGATGAATTCTGTGCAAAAATTTCATTACTACCGGTTACATAAAAGTCCTTCTATCGCTGTAGTATTTACGTTAGCAGTGTGTATTACATTATACCGCTTCATCTCAAACATACGTAGTACACTTTGCTAAGCCATTTCGTTAATGCGAAGATCGAGTAATGTGCGGCCGTGAGTTTCATAAATTTTCTCCATTATATACGCCATTCATTGCAGTTTAGCATAACAGCACTTATTGTGGTTCATTTATATGGAGGAGAAACCCACTAAGCAAGACTGATGGCACAAATTCGCTTGACGTCCAGTCAGAAAAAAAAATATCACAACCTGCTCTGTAGATGACGCGACTTATTCAAGTATTCATATTCGACTGCCCGGTCCCTTAAAACTTCGCAAAAAATATAAACCCTAGGGCCTATATGGAGAGGCATGGTGGATATTGGAATACGAAGCTGAGGCGCATAAGCTATCCCTTTCCCCGGCATGCTTTAACTAGGGAGAAGTAAAGCATTATCTCTTTATAGAAGTTTTTCACCCCGGGATGAGTTTCCCACACCACTAATGATGTGAACTTTGCACACAACACTGCTTAGCTTCCATGGTTTGACGGCACTGATGGTGACAATAGGTCTTCTTTATTGGTCTCTACAACACTCTAACTCAAGTGCCATACATTAGATTTTCTTTCGTGACAGTGGGTATGACGCTATCATCATCGACCATTCTGAGAGGAAAAACTGATAAGGGCGAATTTTGGTCAAATTATGATCTGAGATCTCGCTCGTTTTGCTGCCGAAGAGTTTGCATTTCATAGAAAACTGTTTTGCCTCGCCGCGGGAAGCGATTGATGGTAATATTCTCTAAGCACTTTCTTACGAGTAATAAGGAACATTCAGATCCGATTGTTTTTTGTTCATCATCGAAAGAACTAACGATATCTTCCACCTCAACGAACTAACCAACAGGAATTCGTTCGCATAACACGGATGTTCGCCAAAAAAACGCATAGTATGTGTTGTGCGCGATTTTGTGCGATGAAACGTGTCTCACCGGCAGATCGCATTTAGAAATCAGGAAGGTCGAAACAGCACTGTAAGGTATTTCCTACCACTGAACCACTTTTTGGAGACTAAATCGTGTCGAGTTGAAATTGCAGAAATAAGCGCTGATTGCCAAGGAAATGAAAAGAGTTGGAAATGTGCTGATCTCATTAGAGCATTCACACATCCGGCCTAGAGCGCTTATCAGTATTATGATTTCTGAATTGAAGCCACTTTTTAGGGTACTCTCCTATCATGTCTGCAGAGTTCTTCAAATCGGCTGTCCACATTACAATAACACTCGTATCGGAAAGAGTATGTCATCTTTATACAGTTGAAACAGCAGTATAGAACACCGTGGCTATAGGTTGAGCACGACCTTGACCACTGAAACTACCGATTTCTTCGCCAATAACTTGTTCTACTCAATGAAGAAATTATGTGTGACGTCAAAATTGCCACACTCGTTGTGGAGGAGCAGTGAGAAAAATATCCTTTCAGCAAATGGCCGCCACTAACAAACTGTTTCAATAGAAAGGCTCTAGAACGCAAATTTCGATCGTCCAGGGTTGATCTGTAGCTTAAAAGCAAAGTTCAACCTATACTTGCTTAACTGAGTAGTCATACCCAAGCTGTATTTCGAAATGCGGCTATGTATGTACCAGACATGGAAGCAGCTACACGCACAAACCTACAAATGCACACAATGCGCACCCACACAAGCACATACAGATACATATTTGACGCGCACACATACAAACACGTACGCACGCAGACGGAAGCACACGTGAATAACGTAAAGGAATTCCGCCTATCCCCGTGCTGATCGCGAACGAACTGATACATTTGTTAAAAGTACGTGCTGAAAGCTGAACGGTTTTCAAGCTAGATGCGATGAACGTTGCGCATATTTGTGGGGGATTAGTGGTATTCGTTCGGAATGAAGCACGCAGTCGAGTGACTGTGAGTGATCGAAAGGTGATGAAATCTGTTGGAGTTGACCCTCAAAGACAGTGAGTTCCACTAGGGATTTGCCATGCTCACTAGACCGCCCGTGTGGATGACGAAAACCTTATTTTGCATCTGGAAATAGCTATAGCTGCATTAATATAAAATTAACCAAAACGCACCTCACTCCGCTTCCCCCCATCCCTCCACCAATTTTCTGTCGAGCTTCGCACGCTGTTGGAGTTCACTTTGAAATATAATCGTAGCTGATCGCATATTCAGAGATATTCGCCGTTTCTGGTGATAGAGGAAACGGGCGAGGAGGCGAATGGCAGGTACTGGATGAATGAAACGATTTCGATCAGGAAATTCTTTTCTCAGATTTGAGCTCAGCACCCCCGTAAACCGTAGCCTTCCAGTTTCTACTGTATTTGAGTCACTCTATGGTTTCTACCCCGCTGTTCCCATCAGCCCAAACTTGCACCAAATATGTCGTCAGCTTTAAAAAGCTTTCCAATCATAAGGTAGCTTCAGCAGTGCTGAATTATTGTACGCTGTCAACATAGGATATCAATGAGGCTTTGAAATAGCTTGAAAAGATGAGTGACAAAAAGAAACCAACCAAAACTTGAAGTACAACGATTTGGCTTGGTCCATGCACTCGACGTAAGAGGGTGCTGGAAATAATGCACTTTAATCAAGCGGTCAATATCACTGATTTCATCTGCAATTGTACCACACCTCGACTCTTAGAAGAGCCTCGCTGATGGTCGGTTATAGGGCCGAGAAAGTCTATTTATTTCAAAGGAAAAACGACCGCCTCTACAAGACCGGGTATATGACCATTTTCCAGTTCTAGAATCGTTGAATAAGACGAATATGTGGAATCTCTGATTTGTGTTCATGGTCAACACAGTTACCTTCACTCCTTAACCTTCAACTATAAGGAACTGCATGGATGTTGCGTGGGTTGAAAACCGTAGCATAATTCCTCGCTCATTTGCGATTGGAATCGCTGTTTAGCGCCGAGCTGATTAGAATTTTGCAGCTTAACTTTTCTCCACCACTGCCAAATGTGTAAGTGCTTATATCTTACTGGATTATGAAAAACGTTATTCGACATGAGATACTCTTGGCAGAAAGATTTAAGAGAAATCTTCATTTTTAAAAAAATTCCTACACAAGTTATGGCACTGCCACATCGTGTTAATTATGTGATGTGCTTAACTGGTATCGGGCGTACCTGTAATTATTGTTTCAGGGGATCTGACTTTTTCTATGGACCATCTCAGCCGTACTAGCTTCGATATGGAGGTGGCAACTTCAGTGAGTTCAGTTGAAGCTCATGTATATTATAAGACGCGTCATCTTTTCTAGTGGTTCGCCAAATTCATTACTCAATGTTTGGTTTTAAGGTGTAGGATGAAGCGGAAATTAAGAGGCAATGCTCCTCTCAGCCAAGCATTCCCACAGAACGAATAAAAAAAGTGGCATTCATTTAACCTCAAATGCATACAAAAGTAAGTGAAATATTTGTGGAACAAACTGGGTCAACATGCATACAATCGCACCATTTTTACTCTTTGCATCGCATAAAGCTCATTTTCAGATGGAAATCATTTGAATCGTCAAACGATCAGCTAGGCAATACATTCGTTATAAAATTCTGTACACATAATTTACATTAACGGTAAAACTCATATCGCTTTTGCAATCCGTTTATGGACGAATCATGGGGAAACTCCAAGAGCGGACAGCAAAAAAACATTTGAAGTGAACAAGGAATCAGCAGCCGAGCATCAACATCTCTCTACTTGGCACAATCTTTGAAAATATCAAAGCGCTCGACTACAGGGAGGAAGTGGTTACGAAGAAGTGAAATGAGACAAATTCAAAAGGAAGACTGCTGAAGAGCCACAAGTGGCGATCGACGAGAACGCATTGCCACCGGCTTCCCTCAGAACTGACACTCGCGGTGCACTATTGTGAGTGAATGCTGCGGGTACCGTTCACGTAGGAGCACATCGCACACTCTAGACAAAGCGTTTCCAGAGCGTTTCCGAGGAGACATTATGCTTCTGTGCCCGATTGAACACCATTCTCTTCATCTGGCTTCTTGAGAGGAGTCATTTCTTGTCCTGTTGCTGTTGCTGTTGCACGGCGACCGGGTTTTCTGAATAGGTGAGTTTTGTCTCTTTGAGGCTTGAATCATTTAGCTAGGTGCTTCATCACTTTTACTAAAGCTGTCGTTATGAAGTTCAAAAATAGTACCTCCGAGCTGATAGCTGGTGACGGTTTCATCGTTTTTATCAGTGTTGTTCTACATTTTAAACTGCTCTTTCTCTTTGCGAAAGAGTTATTCCAGTGCTCGTATTCCTGCAGTGCCACTTAAATCACAGCTTTTTTCTTCTTGAGCAAATGCAGCCATCAGCTCGTTTTTGATCTAATGGAGGGAAGTCCAACCTCTCCTCACCCCCCTTCTCCTACGTACTCCACCCTTGCCTGATAAATCATCCCCGTCGCTTCTTCTCAACCAAAGACTCTTTTACAATGCGGCGAGAAGAAGCCCCCGATTTAGAGAGCAACTTCTA
>JAARMF010001055.1:14645-26400 GCA_022844705.1 Toxascaris leonina | reverse complement strand
TCCACACCCCCCCCCCCCCCCCCCCCCTCCCCCTCCTCTTTTAAATCGTTTCACGACGGGGATAATCCTCGAGCGGAAATCCTCATTTCGCACAAAAATGCTCATAAAGCAGATCGTTTTTATGAATAACCGTCGAAAATAGGCTGCCCGTGTTCTTTTCTAAATTTGCTTCATAAAAGTACATTATGGGTACGTCGTCTTTGCGCATAAGCATGCGTTCAAGTGTGCCTACCTGTCTGTCCTACAGTCTGAACTTGGAAACAGCCGAAGCAAAATTTTACAAAATTTAGTCAACGTAATACACGTCATCAGATGACTTCTTATCGATATTCTTCATTAGGTCCATTAATATCGAAGATGATTGTAAAATTCCAGAAGTGCTAAAAAAATTTTGAGCATTTTGTGGCGGTTGGATAAAGAAAAACGAACTTTTATGAGTGATTTAGGCTTACGATTGAATTAGACAACATATTAAGACATCTCTTTGCACATTCTGCTTTTAGCTGGCAATATGTAGAACTGGTTGGTCAGGTGATCGAGGTGCAAAAGAGCTTAACATCACAGCTCCTCTGATACTCTTCTACTCTCGCTTCTTATAACAGGTGGTAACTTTTCAAACCACACTGAGTAAAACCTTGTACACAATAGGAACGAATGTATAGAAAATGAAATCCCTCAATTATGTATCCGCCTTCTACTTGACAAAAATCTCCATCGCAGCGAATAACTGTCTGCAGTTTTGAATTAAAACGCGGCAAATCGACCGTCACAAAAATGCCCAAGTGAAGGAATGAGGATATTTTTTTCTCGAAGTCGCCAAAGTTTCGCAAACTTCAGTAGACTTCTAGTAACTGGAAAACGAAAATACGGCGTAGATTAGCAGCATTGAAGTATTGATATACTTCATCCAAGTTTAATTCTAAATTAAGTTTAGATTCAATTCTATTACAAATGATTAGAAAAATAGCAATGGGTCAATCACCCACGTTTCGTTTGTTATTCGAGCAACTCTATAATAGAACCTCTCAACAACAGAACCGTTTCAGTTGTGTTAATTGAGCAAGCACCCACCCTCTACTGGAAATAAATTTGTAGGCAACGCTGCCAATTACAACAGCGGTGACCAGTCCACCGATCGTGACCAACCACCAAGGCACGAGTGCTCCCCTTCGCTTCTCTTCGTCGTCAATGCGCTTCGTCTTCCTCAAGTATTTCTTGGTTGAGATTCTGCCCTTATCTGTTGCTAGTCGTGTTCCTTCTTCGTCGATCAGCAGTGTTGTTCTATAGTGGGGCACACGTACTGTGGTCGGCATTCGCGTGACTTGTGCTATCGTACTTGGTGAGTTTTCATGCGTTATTGGTTGTTCTCCTACATCAACTGTTTCAGCAATCGTTCGTAGCGTCGTTTCTTCCACGTCGCCCGCCAATGAACTTTCGATGTTCATCTCCAGTGGAGTGACGGTGAAACCATCATGAATGGGAGATGGCAGTGTTATTTGACCAGTCAGGTCAGCAGCTGAAATGTGCCCTACCTGTGTGGCTGTTTCTTCAGATGCTGCTGTTACCTCATCATGCATCGATTTCTTGCGTATTTCATCTAAATCATTGCTATGGGCCTCGTTATCAGCTTCCGTGGAATCTGCGCTTTCAGCTGAAATTTTTTCCGCAAAAAGATTCGAATCTTGCTTCTCATCATTTTCATCATGTTCATCCACAATTCCGTCGAACATCTGTTGAGCAGGTATGGTTTGATCTGTGTGGTCGACGAGGTGCTTCGGATGATTTGTATAGCTGTTATCCCCCGAAATAGTCTGCTGCTGTTCAGAGTACATCTCATCACGAAACTCTGCAGAATTTGGTGCGCTATCCCCTGCGACCTTTTCACGTGGTGATTCTATAGCTGTGAAGGTTTCTTTCTCTCTAACTGCCATAAAAGGCTCAGAAGGTGTCGAAGAAGTTGTTGCTTCCTCGTGAGTTGAATCTTCATCTGCTTTTTGTGAATCAATTAAATTTGAATGAGCAGGAATTGTGACGATTTCAGCATCATAGCGTGTGATTTTTACAGTTGTATGTTCCGAAAGAGTTGCTTCTGTGTTCGTGAGCAAATGGTCTTCCTCATCCGCTACGCCCATTTCCCCTTCTTCTTCATAGCTTATGTCGTCTTTAACTCCATCCAGAACAACTCTTCTGGTCGCAAATACCGTTGAAGGCTCCGATGTTGTGAATTCGGCTTCGGTGAGCAATTCTTCGTCCATGTCGCTTATCTTCGAAAACTTAACCCCACTCTCGTTGAATGGCTCTACTGATGAAGAGGAGAGTTCATTCCGTTCGATCGTTGTGCTAGGCTCCACAGCAACACTTTCTTCATCTTTTTTCAGCTCTTCAGAGTCAGCATAATCAAGTGTGGTGACCTGCTCATCTGTACCAGTTTCAATGGTTGCTGTAGAGTGCCAAGTCGCCTTTTCTTCAGCTGGAGTGATGAGATATTCAGTTTCTTGCTTGAGTGCTATCGTCGATGCGTCTTCTTCTTCTTCTTCTTCTTCTTCTTCTTCTTCTTCTTCTTTCTCTCCTTCTTCTTCTCCACCTTCTTCTTCTTCTTCCTCTTCTTCTCCTTCTTCTTCTTCTCCTTTGTGTCTAGATGGAGCAGTAGAACTCTCGACAAAGACTTCTTCAACTGGCGACAGAAGCGGCTCCCTATTTCCCCATTCAGATGAGACAGTAAGTCGTTCTTTTGAGTCCGAAAAACTTTCTGCACTTGAAGGGCGTTCGTCCTGCGACCCTGGCAATGTGACGGTGGAATAATCATCGTGTAATTCACCCAGTGTGGTAAGATGGTCATCACTGGGAACATGAGCTGCGGAAGTTGAGTGCAGGCTGCTGCTTTCGACTTCCGAGTAGGTGGTCAGCTCTTCGTTAGTGGACAGTGGAGTAGGCGAAGTATGATGGTGAACATAATGAATATAGGATGAGATCGCTGAGGTCTCTGTAGTACTATTTTCGTCGCTGAGTTTACGGTCGTTCTGTTTGATGGTAAATTCCGTGATGGACTGTTCAACAGATCCCTCCGTCTGCTGCTCGCCTGTATGGTGCTGTTCGCTCGGAGGGTTTGTATGCTCCACAGCTGTCATGGCGTGCTGCGCATGTGTATGATGCTCTCCACTCGAAGACTTCGAATTTTCCAGATTTACAAGTTCATCGAGTGTCGTCGTCGACTCTAGAGTCTCATCTTCGTTGCTACTGTGCACTGTCGATGGAATTTCCTCGTCAGGCAATCCGGCGTTTCGAACGTTCAGTCTGAATCGTTCCGCGTCCTCAGCTAACGTCTTCTGCGATGAAGCGTTGCGTGGTCTTGAGAAATATTGACCCGAGTTCCACATCCGTAATCGCGATTTGATAAGGCCGTCAGATTTACCATTGCATACTGAGTGTTCGCAGCAGCAAATGAACTGGAAAAAAAGTCGCATTATTATCGGGGTTTTCAAAATCAATGCATTTTTGGTGCACATTCTACAGGCAACGTTTTTGAGATTACTGATGCTCTCAATCAGTGTATGGTTCACGCTGACCTTGAAACGTTTTTCTTTTTTCACAACCGCACGATTTGGTAGTGGTTTTCTTATTGTTCCAAGATGCTTTCTTGAACTGACTGAAATTTTGTTTTCTCAACCATCTTGGAAACCTCTAGATGACTTATCATGTTCTGAGCATCGAATGCCAATTTTTAATATTGTCACTGATTGCAACACGACTGGCTCTGACCAATCTAATCATTGGGATTCAAAGTCTTAAAATAACTTTCGAGTTGAATGAAAATATCCTATACCCTCTTGTATTCCAAAAATAGAGAGGTAATGAAATGCAAATAATTTCTGGTAAAATTAGCGAGTTCTGTGAATTTGCCTAGAAGTTTCAACACCAAATGATTTTTAAAAATCTTTTTGTCACAAATAACGTCTTTCATTTATGGTGCGTAAACGATAGAAGACTGTTTTTTTCATAACGAATGACAACACTGTCTATAGGCATAGGCAGACCCTCGACTCTTCCCTTGATTGACGAGTGCTCGATTGCTGAGCTACCATGGACAGTTTCAGTATCCATTATTTTTTGCTCAGACCATGTCAGTTCTCATACGCACATAATGCGACACAGGTGGTGGGAGTATAAGGCTGATAATCAGAGGAGAATTGAGATTAGCGAAGCAGAACGTTTTACATGTATTATTTGGCCCCCTGTATTACAGCCAAAGTTTTCAATATGTTTCAGACTAAAACCACAGCCGTTGATGGCCGATGGAAAAGCTTTCCTCAGACAGTTCTGAGCGGAAGTATTGTCCACTGAATGTAACCGCACCAGCTGAGTGCCAAAGCATTCGACTGGTTAGCAACCAAGTGTGGACAATTTTTTTCCATTATTCATAAAAAAAAATGTCATCTGAGTATGAGAAAGAAGTTGACTGCAACGCAAAACTTTAGCAACACATTTTTGCAAAAAGAATAGAAAAATTGCTTTTCAGTCCATGGAAATGACATCGAGAAGTACATTGGTAATGTGCTTTTTTTATAATCTATCTTATATCTTATGACTTTAGAACTGCTCGCAGTTCTAAAGAATTTGCACGCATGAAAATTATGGGTTCAGAATTAGGTATTGAGCTTTCACTCTTTAACGGCTCAGTTTGGAAGTTCCCTGCTGAAACAGGAAAAAGTATTTTCAATTTCATCTAACGTTATTCTGCGCGAAAAAGAAAATTTACTTTAGTAATTACATCGAATGTTTTAATAAAAACATTGCTGCTGGTCGGCATCGTTAAGCAGAAGAAAGCAGTATTCTTGCGATATGCTTTCCAGTTCAACGACTATAGCTATAACACTTGGCATCAGTGTCGGCCCGTAGCATTGGGATTAGCCGATGTGGTGTTTACGAGCGAACATCAGCAAATGGCTAGGCAGTGTAAATTTTTTGAAGATGTTGCAGTCAGCTTACCTGGTTGCCGACCATATCGCAACGTGGTTCAGTACACATATCATTACTTGCGCATCCACTTTTAATTGTGCCCTGGAAATAAAACACCCATCTGCTATTATTCTTGTTATTTATAAACCAACACTAATAGTTGCCACTTACAAATCTATGCCAATAAAAGAAGAGTGGAATGCCTCATTTTGAGAGAAACACTGGCAAACGACCCATTCAATATTTCGTTTAGAACATATAGGAGCAACGTTTACTCTTTTGGCAAATAATTCAGCAACTTTTCAGAATGATATGCAATCACAAAGAAACCTTTTCAACATCGACCGCATCGAAGCATAATCCGGTTTCGCAAGATTCAGCCAATTGACCAACACAGATGACTGGTTCCCTATCGTGTATCTGTAACGATGCTTCGTTAGTGACTCTTTTGCGATATAAGTGGTAATTTAAGCTACTCTGAAAAAGTATTCTTATATACCACTGCGCTAGAACGCTATGTGCCATCATAAGCACATTAGTTCCCTTTTTATGTATCTTTTTTTTGTAAACAGCACATTATAGCGACCTCTAATTTGCGATACAAAAAGTAACCTCGCAACCCATATATCGACACAGCTAACGGCGCAAACCAGATCTCTTCTAAGTTGATCTCTTCCACGTTAGTTATAGACATTCTAAAGTGCCAAGAACTTTTACATATAAGTCTATTCTAAAACCGTTCAGATGGTTGCAACCAAAAGCAACTTTGTAGGTGAGGAATTGCACACGGATTGGTTCTATAGATAGTGGCATATGAAGTTTATGCAGGAAAATTAGGCATGAGGTTGAGATACATCGCAAAGAGAGCATATCATACTAGTGCTATAGCACACTTTTCCACCTGTTTTGTAATACTTTCCTCAATAAAGATTATAGTTTGCGTATCAGTTTCAGCCATTTATTGAATATATTTATTTCATCAAGTTGAATAAGTTCACTTTACGGGTGGAACATTTTGCTCAGTATATAACTTTGCAAAAAACATTTCCGGTCATCGAAAACGCAAACAACGCAGTGGAAGAAATTTTATTCAAAAATTCAGACAAAATTTTATTGTAGTGCAAACAAGATGAAACAAAATGGATATATAAAATTTTATGATAATTTATGACGCCTTATCGAACCCTACTTGACTACACTGTTGCCTTAACCGAACGGAATAACGAGGGAGAATGGTAGGAGATTTTATCCGCCATGAAAACAACTGAAGTTCATCACCTCATGTTGCTGAGAGGCACCAACAACCCATAGGTATGGGTGATGCTGATGTGGATTTTCCGTTGCAAGGAGAATGCTGTTTGCAATGAATGAAGTAGCACTTAGATACTGGAAGCTGTCCGATGAGAAGCTCATCGAATAGGCAAAATTAGCATCGTCGTTTAGGCAATTAAGAGTAGCATTTCACCTGATAGCTTCAATGGTACGAACTTGCTTTAGTGATGTCTCAACTCAGCACATATCAAATTTACCCACCAGGAAGAAAGCGATCATTTACGTCGCAAAGATACAGTCAACTGTGACGCAACACTCAAAAAAGAAAAAAAAACGAAAAAGACAACTTCACTCAACGCAATCGACGACAAATATTTGAAGAAAACTTTCTGCAGATGTGTAATGTGAGAGAAAAAAGAAAAATCAATCAAACTTCACAGATATAACCCCTCCCCCCATTCCTATAGTGATATCTTTTACGTTGCGAATATTTTATATACTTGTTATTGTGCGATAATTGATGCATTATCAGCAGTGAGGAATTCACTTTATTCCCTAGTCGTTTGCACTAGCGATTGTTTAATGCTATATGTATTTAGAGCACTGCGCGTTTCATCAGTGCAATGAAATCCTTAGGTATGCAATTTGTGACTTCTTTGCAATACTTTACCGGTTTCTTGCAGCAATATATCCCGGAGTAGAATATCATGCGGAAATAGCTTCGTTTCACAGAAGTAGTTCCGACAATTTTGCTGCGAAATTCTTGTGTTTTCAGCCAATAATTGAGCATATTCCAGCGGTTGCTTTGATAAGGAATTGAGACAGAGCTTTTCAATCATACTAATGGGACAACTAAGGTGTCCATTTGCACTGTTGAAATAACGGTGAAAAAAGTTTGCTGTCAGTAAGCTTAGACCATACATTACCATTACATAATACAGATACCTTTCTCTGATTTTTGCCCGCAATTATTGAAACAAAGCCCTTTAGCAAGGCTGATCACCTGACTCAGGTGTAGAAGTTTATTGAACTATTTGTTACCTTGAAAGCGCTTCTCTTCCACACTTCGAGAAAAGAATGATAGCCAGCATATAAAACGGATGTGAAATGAATGGTGAGAACAAACTAATCATTTGGTCAGTTAGTGACCGCACAATCCACTACTTTCTTGTAATATCTAGCGCTCGCTACTAGTTTTTGCTTTGACGGGAAGAACTCAGTAAATAGGTGTTAAAATATGCAGCGCCATTGCCGTAATTGCTGAGTTTCACACAAAATCGACTGCTAAACGAAGATGCGGCAGAATGCGATGACGACGAATTTCGCAGTTAAGATTCCACTGTTGTGAAGAGATTTTGAAGGATGTGAAAGGCTTCAAAAGATGTCTGGCAAGCAGTAAAAATGTTAAGTATAATTCATATTGAGATTTATGGCGAATGGAAGCTTTCTACCGCAGGCATCTCTGCATTTTGCTGCATGGTTTACGATAAACTGCAACAACACAAAAACGATTCTTTAGCGACGGAAGTTCCTCTTTCATATCCCTTATCATCAATACTGTCAGCCAGTTGCGGTAAACATTTAAGAAGCATGAAGCTTTTCATGCGGTTCTGCCTAGTTGCACCCACTAAGAATATTTCATCTGTAGTATTCGTATGCGTACGTAGATGTCTGGCTCATAGGTAGTTCCAAATAAGTGTCTGCTTTTCCATAACTTGTCCATAACTTTGTCTGCTTTTCATGCTGAACCTCCATCCTCGAAATGGAGCAAATACGCTGAGAAAAACTCCTATGCATTTCCTAACCGACGAGGTTTTCATATCACTCTAGTCGGGTTTCAAGAAATCACCATTTTTACACCTCTCCGATGGGTCAGAATCGCCAAAAGACAAATGCGTCATTCCATTTGTTGGTGATTTGTGGAAGCGACTGATTAGATGAGTGGAATGCTTGAGCGAATATCGTCCAAGCTTCCCCGGATCACTTGTGCTCATATTTCGGGATTAATCTGTCTTTATGCATTTTCCATATGATGGTACGACATTCTGATTGACTTGCTTATTCACTTAAGGAACACGTGTGGCTACATTGTCCTAAAAAAGAGGGAATTCTTTCGATAATTGCTTTATTGGCCATCGGTTACTTACGCAGGTAAGGTTGGCAGTGGATGCGTGACTAAAGTATCACTTTGGAGGTCCGACGATTGAAGTTTGCGCTCATGATTAGTGAGCAATTGAAGTTTTGTGAGGCAGTCGTGTACACACTAGCACGCACAACTGCGCACTTCCCGATGCTTGGTTATTTATGGTTTGCGATTTCTCGACAAGTTTCCTTTATAGTACACTCTTGCTCACTTGCTTACTAAACATTTCACCGAATGTAACTGCTTGCAATTGGATATAAGATGGAATGCAAAAATGCCTGCAGGCAGGTTCGTTGAAGCGACTCCCCACTTGTTTTTAACGGCATGCTTCAGCAACTTTCGAGGAGTTTGACAAATTTATGTGAGCTGAGTAAAAAGACACTTAGTTCCGGACGCGGCGCCATCAAGGTGATGAAAAGGAGCGAGGTAGAGGACTAGTAGTGTTTTCGTTGAAGGCAGCAAAACGCAGTCTGAATCCATGCAACGCCATTGAGAGTCGGTGAATAGCCGCAATGAGCACAACCACGCCCATTAACATGTACGCTTGAGAAGTTCAAAGAATTTGAGGTCCTACTCTAAATCGGTCGTCCTAGTGTGCTATCAGAGAAGGAGATCGATGCACATTGTGCACTGATCAGACAACTGGATCCCGAATCTTTCAGGTCATTGAGGTAGCTGAACGAGAAGAAAATTCGTTTTCGCGAAGGCAAGCACAAGGTAACGTAAAGAAGCGAGAGGAGTGCAGAGTGCTTTATCAAAGACCTGCCTGCACGTAGTTTACTTTCGTGTACAACAATAGACAAACCGAAAAACCGTCTCACCGGTCCCATTCTCAACAAAGCTCTTGCATATGATAAATGACGTACGCTTTTATTTGTTTCCACAGCAAGCTTGAACTCTTATTACGAGCACGGTTTCTGCAATACTGCAGTTTGAATTTATTGCAAGTATGGGGAGCACAATTTCGGTTTTAGGTCTGACGATGAAAATCTTAAGCAATGATTTCTCGAGAAAAGGGCGCCGCAAGAAGGAATTTGTTTCACTTTTGACTCTGAGCGCAGCCATGATCAAACGAATCCAAAGCTGGCCAAATATTCCATTACTTTTTTCACGTATGGCTACATTGTTTTAAAGGAGCAGGCTTACTCGACATTCGCTTCTCACCATTACGACGATGACGACAACGAGTTACCATTCATTATTCATCATTATTATTCACTACGCTCGATGAAGTCATCACACAACTAAAAACAATCAAAGCGTAAATGAATAGTGATGGAATCATTATTTCGTGCTAGGGTGATAAAAAGCTTTCAAAACTGGTGTGTGACGTTATTTTACGAGTGCAAATTCATTGGCATCCGGTAGCACATGATTGCCTTGGACTTCACAATACATCACATGAGAAGTCCGGATTATTAGTGGAAAAATTAACTCGGCCTATGGACGGAGCAAAACCGACTTGCCGCCCCATTTCCCCGCCTCAACTAAAGCGTAGTCGAAGTTGGCTTTCAATAGTCGGAAGGAATTCTCTTCTCAAACGTTCTAATTAGACATTCTGCATTTGAGACTTTTATTCATTTCTGCACAATCTCACATCTAACAATGAGCAAAGAATTTACAGCTGAATGAGAGAACGATAAAAATTTTTGCGCTCATCTCCATCGAATCACCACATATTCTGAATTAGCAAAAAATGATAAAGCACGCACAGTAAAGCGCTGATATTTCAGCTGCATCAAGAGTTCAAACAAATCTTCAAAATCTCGTTTTTTTTTCATATCGACCATTTGCAACTCGACTGGTATAAAACTGTATACGAATTTTTAGTTACATTTAAGCGCACATAGCGCCTTTAGACATGGTTAGATCAATTTGAAGACCTGCCTTTTGGTCAAGCTACTGCCATTAAATTTTGTACCATTCAGTTCGCAGCGTTCGAGAGCTGAAACTGCAGGACAGGTAAACAAAGACAAACCTACGTGTAGGCGCATAGAGATGGCGTATTGACAATGCACAATGAAAATGCAGAATTGCAAGAGCACCTTGTCAATACACCTTGTGCTTAAAGAGTTCAAGTTGTATCAATCCTATCAACGAATGAGAACTAAAGAATGGGCTTAAATGAACGATAGAATCAAATGAACTTTACGCGAATAATTTCATCGTTCATTTGAAACAATGGAAATCATCCGCCTCGAAAGCAGTCGAAGAAGGCTAAAATTCTTGTACAACTTTAGTCTTGCTCGGAAATCCCTGAATACAATTGTGTAGTGGATAAGTAGAATAGATGAAATTAGAGAACAAACGAAGATAAGCTGAAGTTGCTACTGCATCCTAGTCGACTGTGGAGTTTTCCCCTAACCCACCGATGGAAATCTTCTGTATTCTCCATCGAGCGGTGGCCCCAAGCCGATCGAAAAATCAAATTTCTATGACAGCAGACTTCCAAATACTGCAGTGACCTATGAGATGACGTTTCTTGCATATAAACTAGAGGAGACAAAGAACTATCGCTGATTAACATCCCTCACAGTGCAACGTCGTAAGAACCATTGTTTCTAACTTCAAAAGTAGCCTAAACTAGAGAAATAATTCTCTTTAAAAGTCACTGCGTTCAGATGTTTTCATTTGTCTGAAAATAAATCACTTCAAGCATTCCATAAAAGTCCTTTAATAGAAGAATTTTCCACGTTTATAGTCTTAATTTTTAGAGAAATACATTCCCCGAAAACAACATCCAAAGATGCTTGAATAAAGCAGTGCTTCTCATTGATCGTCCCATCGACTGAGAAGAGAGCGATCATCTATCATTCGATCGTCACACTTTTTGAAATATAGCGCACTTGATGAACTGTTAAGTATTCCCTAAACCAAACATCTACGGAAGCGTGATTGTCGCGCCCTGATATAAATGGAGTTTTGAGGCGCATATCGAAAAGGCCGAGTAAGCAAGATTCATGAGAGTTTCAGCGATGTCGACAAAAGTAAAACACGCCAATAAACGGAGAAGTGCGGGGCGCTAAATGAATTGTCAAGGAAGAAAATTCGGCAAAATGAAAAATTGAACGCTATAAGCAGTGGGATGAGAAAAATTTTGAAGTGTGGAAGAAATGTTCCAGAGTGGAAAACGTGGAAAATATTTTTGGAGAGATAAAATAAGTGACAGTTTGGTTGAGAAAAAATTCTTCCTTTTTCCCGCTTGTTCTGATGCAGTGCCCTGAAAGTATTTGGTCGCATGTGTTTCAAAAATGCAGCTCCACAAAACTATGTGCTATTCGTTCGTAATAATTGAACTACATCCGATGAAACGAGCATAAAAATGCATGGAAAAAACTCAAGATGCTAGATGCCATATTATTTATTTTTGTTGTATGGATCCAA
>JAARMF010001055.1:0-14257 GCA_022844705.1 Toxascaris leonina | reverse complement strand
CCCTCCTCACCACTCACACTCTTCCCCACCCTCCTCGGCCCTTCAAATCATCAATGTAAACGGTCTTGGTACCCTGAGAAAATTCATGAAAACCATAACGGTCAGGATTCTACCCGAGGAATTTTCGGATGTTGTTTGTCGTTTTGTGTTATCTTAAAAAAATCAAAAATCGGCACATCGTTTATATTGTTTTCTCTTTGACTGAATAGTTTGAGAGAGTAGATTCATGATTGCACACAATGCACAATGTGTTATCATGTATTCATGATCAAAGAAAAAAAAGATGAAATGAACAATCGGTGGTTACGTTTCATGGGGAAGAATACCAACTTAGCAGTTTACAAAAAACACTTCTGCTGTCGTCATTCGATAGACAAGAGTATAGAGAAAGGCAAGCATCAGCTGCATTCTTAACCATTCCGTTCTCCATTGTTGTTCTAAGCCCATCTATCCCTATGGCAATAAAACAATGTGTGTATTGTAGTTTTAAGTATTTTAACACTTCCACACGAACAAAATAAAAATAACCATCCCAAAAAGAACTTCATAGTTCAGAAAACTTAGCTGAGGCTTGTAAATATGAAAGTTTCTAATTTACAGAAAACACAGCACGGAATATCTCAGTCACACTTTATTCGAAGCCTGTTGTACGGAGGAGCACTTGCATTACTAACAGATGCAAAAACTAGTGGAATATTTTCATTCGACGCAGTAATCGGCTTCAATATAAGAAATGTGAAATTGCAAAATCTTTGCTATTATAAGTCGAGAACAACGTATCACATGATGTTCATTTTGAACGCATTCTTCAGAAATCAGTTGATTAGAAATGATTTCTGAAATTAGCTGCAAATTTCGCAATACTGTCGCACGTCATTTTGATAACAGATTCGAAGTACATCATTAAATCTTTCGAAAACGTCGAATGATACTTTTCTTCTGACAGAATTGAATACGTATAAAAAGACGTGCTGAAAAGTCTAAGAACTATACATACGCCTTTGTAATTCTGTCAAGCCAACCATCGTCATAGATTATGGCAAACAATAAAGAACACGCAAAAATACATTGGCATTTTTGCGAAACCGATCCCTGACAAACACCTTCTACAAAAGATTTGCTTTGCTGACTGGTTCGGTTGCAAAATAGGAACCTGATCGATGTGAAATGAAACTCGATTGATCGCAACGCATATGCAACTTGTTAGGCAAATTTGAGTGCCATCAACCCCTTTAGAGACTGAGTAATCAACTTGGAAGTAGTTTAAGAGTTGTCTCATTACACAGACTTTATGGCTTAATTTCATTGCTCCGACTTCAGCGGTCAAAGACTGATACTACCAGACAGGCGGAACAACACATTCAGATATAGGCTGACATGGCCTCGCTATATTACATCTTGCAAGCGTCAGTTCACAAAACCGCCTAAATAGGGATATCTCGGAATTTTACTTAGAGATATCTCGAATAGATATAGACACTGATATTTGCCAATGTGGACAAGCTAATCTAGTGAAACCTAGCGATTACTCGAGGAAAAGCACTTTATGAATAAATGCCAGATTTTAGTCCAGCGATGTGCTTAGCGTCCGAAATTCAGAATACAAGGTCGGCACATGAACGAAAAAAGATATACACATGTACGCGTATGTAACACAATATATTCGTATATGATTCCGATGGCGTTGGCCGCGCTCATATAGGGAATGTCAGCACATTGCCGAGGCTTAAGCTTTCAGCAAGATTGCCTTCGAGGGATGTAGGGGATCTGATAGCACAAACAGCATTACCTGAGCAAGGCATTCATATGCGCTGAGCAGAAGGATGCAGCAGACGGAAACGACGACCGTGTGCCAAGGCATTCTGTTGAAGATAGCGGTGCACATAGGCACGCGCTTGCGACGCATGCAGCCACTCAACAAGAACGATTCTAACAGAAGAGCGACTTGACGAGTTCTCTCTGCCGCTCTCGAGCTCTGTATGCTTGGTCGTAATGCGCCCTCGAAATGCCGTATAAATATTTACCGAATCTGAACCGGAAAGTGACCCAGACGGAGCAGTCCGGAACCTAACGATCGCCGTACCCGGACGAGTGACCGTCAACTCAGTGACCGCAGATCACATCCGAATGATGCTGGAAGCGTTGGCGGGTGCTGCGGCCGGCTGGCTGTTACTGCTTCGCCCCGCCCTTCGCATCGTCAATCCGACTTCGTCGCCATCAGGCCCTCCTTCGAAGATTGCTTCCACTGGGTACTGATCCGAATTTAGCATGTGGATAAGTTGAATGGCACGATCAAAATGCTTCGCGCAACGTGCAACGCTTATTCCAACGCCGGCAATCCATCTCCAATTACTTTCATCGTCTTGTCCATTGCCAAAATGACAAATGAGCTCTTTTTTTTGGCGTTCTTGCACGACAACTTTTTTATTGTCAACCATTCGAGACTGTGCGCTTGTGTTGGGATGCCACGTCTCTACCGGGGTGCACAATATAAGTTGCATGAATGACGCACTACACCTCTGTTTAACCTTCACAATATTCGCTCATCACTAATGCTCATGTGCAGTGAAAATTTCCGGCCACCTAAATGTATAATTATCTGTGATTTTATGACTGCAAATGCGTATTGGTTCACAAAAAAACCTCACTTATCAGGCTTTGTATTCTGCAGCACACTAGAAAGACAACACGGAGGCACACACTAAATCGATGGAAGACATGAAAAGGTGATGAGTTGATATATGTAATTGCAGACAAGAAAACGAATGGAACGGGTGGAAGTATGAGAAAGCAGCATGAATAAGGAATCAGACGTCAGGTGTTGTAAACGAGCTTTTTTATGATGGAATTGAGCAGATTGAGTGGTAGTGATAGCTTAGCCACCATTAAAAGTGTTTTGAAATTCGCTGGTTTGATTTTTTCAACATTGATTAAAAGAAAAATTCTGATGATGAGGAATACTTTCAGGCCCGTTTATTGTATTCTCCTCAAAATTTATGCATCTCGCTCTTTACCTGCTATGATGCCTTTTATTACTTCAACGAAAACAATTCATTTCCTTTCCCCTTTTCGCGACAATGTGTTAAAAATAAATTGCATACATTAACATATTCAATTACATCATCAACTTACGTACTTACTATTATTGCATCCAAATTCCTACAGATGACTTTTCTGTTACAAACTCGTGAAAATTCTATAACATATCGGTAAATGAAACATAGACCCATCGAAATGAATTTCCGCTTGGCATCAAGAACTCTTAAATGGGAAACAAAATTCTTTAATCCCTATGGTTTAATATGTGCCCGACTGCATCAATTATATACATTTCTTTCAGGTATTTGAATGGTACAGGCCTTTGATTCACTTTCAGTGCTTTGCATAAAACTACGGTCCTAGCGGCCATCGACAGAATTGTTCTGCCTTCCTCTGTGCTATTATAAGCCTCAAGTCGTTATCCAATCTGTTAATATTTTTCTAAATTTGTATCTTGCATCGAATATCTTCATAGAGTTAGAAAATTGCCGGAAAGTTCTGTATGATACATGATTGCAACTGATAGCAGCAGCTAATTTTACCTGGTTAGCTAATTGAATGTACTTCACTTAATACAGCATGTGAGGAGCTTCCATTTGTGGCACACAAAAGGATAAGTTAATACTCTGATTTAAATCTGCGTTGTCAATGCGCTGATGAGATTTCGTGTACTATGCAAAAAATAAAAAAATAAAAATAAAAATTGCTATGCAAAGAGACTCGATCGAGGTTCGAAAGAATTCCATTCGATGTCGCAATATCGCAAACTTGTGCACAAACTTTTTTGCAGCAGCAAACACTTTGAGGACTTTCTCGAGAAGGTTCTCCTTTCGCTGTTTCTAATCGTATTACAGCAACCAGCTCCTTCACAAAAAAATACTCTCAGGTGGCATCTGTCTATATCAGGCCACTGCAAATCTTGCGCAAATATCGAATTTTTTCTCGCTTAGCATGAGAGACCGATATCTGTCAATTAATTCTTCATAAAGAGTACAACGTCGGATTAATTTCTGTGGTCAACTTGAGCGTTACCTTTAAGCACCAATATGAAGAACAATTAATCAGCAGTTCAAAGGGTTTTCTCGGATGTCAGTGATAATCGAAACGATCAACTGCTGACCTTAAAAACGAATTATTATTTAATCCTATATGGAGAGTCCTGAGCTGTGTTTGCATACTGATTTCACTGGTTAAATTTTTTATGCTGATCAAAAGTAAGATAGTTGCATGTGACACTTGTGTTCAACGTGAATGAAAAAAGCAGCAAATGACGTGTTGCCTACCCACTCGACTAAGAACCTTTAAGGATGCGAAGTTTTAGATGAATATTTTCATTCATTTACTTGCTTAAATAAAAGCTCGTTTTGTGATAATACACTGCTTTATTCGTAGATAATAGTTATGTTATGTGCAAAGGGTCTCTTGCTCGAAAAGACACCCTCCTTTCCACCTTTAGGACGAGAAGGGCAGAGGACGAGCATCACACTTTTGGGGGTTCCTTTCCCGTTATA
Organism: Toxascaris leonina; assembly: GCA_022844705.1. Lineage (NCBI taxonomy): Eukaryota > Metazoa > Nematoda > Chromadorea > Rhabditida > Ascarididae > Toxascaris > Toxascaris leonina. The sequence goes on along the minus strand of JAARMF010001055.1, from coordinate 9,707 downwards.
AGATAGTGAAAATGCTTCAACATTTCTTTGAGGGCTTCTTTTACAGGGTTATAAGAGCAATGAATGGGAAGAGAGAAGAAGAAAAGGAGAAGGAGAGGGTAAATAAAGTTAGATATTGCTGTGCAGGTATTTTGTAGAGAATGGAGAGTTATACTCATCACACCAGCAACGTATATACAAATAAGTGAACAGAAGCGTCTATGCCCATGTGCGTATACTGGCCCTTGATGAATAAAGGATTTCGGCAATGAATGTCAAAGTGCCGAGTGTCGCATTTTGTGTTAGAGAAGCGTATTCTGTATTAACGATCGCCTATACATCAAAAACGCTCATTCTCACTCAGCATTATAGCACATGTTTGTGCAACACTCACAATATGAACCACCGATCCAATATAACGTTAATCCTTGCAGCCACCCGGCTCAACATCGCATATTTTATATGGTCATCTGAGCGTTTCTGGCTCATTCCTTTTGAGCTAAAATTTCCCTACACAGGGATCATCTTTCAAGAAGCCTTCTTGTATTGAAAGCGATTAGACGATGTAACCTAGAAGTTTAAATCCAAGTACTTGACTTCGTGCAATAGGTAGCTTCATATTGCTAAACGCACAAAAATGATGTGTAGAAAACGAGGGTATTTTTTGAAATACAACAACAAATTACTTGGAATGCTATGCTGAAATTTGTGACGTGCTAAAATTTCCTCCAAAGAAGACGACTGATGACTTTTCCGCCTATGAATAATCTTAGAAATAAGGCAACCAATCAGAATTCAACTCTTATATCTAAGCATACTCAAAAGTGATGTGCACGTTTAATTTCGGTGTCATAATTACAAGTCGACTACGGTGTGCAGACGGAAATACGACCTTTCATAACGCTGTGTGTGAAGGTGTGAGCAGTTGTTTACGTGGCGTGGGTGTTTCATTGGGACAGAGTGCATACTCGCACACAGTTGCCGTATTTGTTGTTCATGACCACCATTTAGATAGAGCATTCAGAAGGCACGTTGAGCGATCAATTAACTCTCCCTCACAACGAGTCGCGATGCCCCTGTCAATAGCATGCGTCCGTGGGAAGTGAACTTCCCCTAGCGCGCACAAATCTAGTGATACATTTTCGCATCCGCACTGAAATGCGCTTCCTGTCGGAAGTGTGTGATGTCGGACCTGTCGAGCCAATGAAACACACGTTGATCACAGCTTTTTTAAGTCCCAATTAAGGAGGATTTGCATCTTTCAAGATCAATGCTAAACGCTGATGTTGGACAGTAGCAAGGGGTAAGAGAAGGGAGGGGGAAGAGGCGTAAGCTTCTGCAACCACTTAGCATGAAATAATAACGTTGAAATTAAAAACTGTTGAAAAAGCACAGTTGTATCTTACTGTGAATTCCATCGCTCCATTGTGGACGGGCACAGCACCCATAAGCCTTCACATGACAACATTTATGGCTGTTTCAACTGTAGTGAGAGAACTTCGATGGCGTGTTGGTAAAGGCCATTTAAAGGCTTCCCCAATTTCTACGTGAATGATAACTTCATTTTGAGGGTTAGATTTTCTTTTTCTACAGAAATTTTGTGTTATCAAAATAAACTTTTGAAGAGACAAAGTGAAGGCTAATATCTACAGGAAAAAAATGGCGGATTTGAATGTGAGAAAAATTGGCAGAATTTATATCAGCATGTAAAACGAATGAGACGAATCAATATTAGGCGTTTATCAGTGAGAAGGCATTAAATTTTTTTCTAAGAGACAAAATTATATGTATATTCCGCAAAAAGAAAAAGCCTGCTACTATGCACAAATGACGCTCAGTGTGAAAGTTCTCTTCTAACCGCTCCTTGGAGACGTAACTTATTGATAATATAGGAGAATAAAGCGTCTGCAGTTGGAATATTTGGTTAGAGTGCGTAAAAGAGCTTTCCCTGCAAGTTCTAGGAAGGATTTTCCATTTTAATGATTACATTAAAAATTGCTTTCAATTAAAATATTGCCTATGACATTGCTAATATTGCAAGTTATTTCCATTTACTTGCATTATAATATAATCGTCATCTGATTAAACAAGCATCCGTTCGGTGAGAATATTTGACGTATTTGCAGAATACAAATAATCGCATACCATTTCGGTACACATTTTCTCCACTTAACGCTTTGATTTTTGCTTCATTTCAGTTGTCTTTTCTGCCACTTGGTGGCTTGTGCCATGCTTATTCACTCATCAAATTCGTTAGAATGTCGTTCTCTCGAAATGAACGATCTTTACTCCGCAACTGTTTGTTTGTTTTCATAGATCCTCTTGGTTGTTGAGGACTTCTGCAGCAACCTCATTTTTTATTTCACTCTTGTAATGTACAGCGCTTCATATGGACGAATAACATTCTTCATATTTTAGTGGATTTTGGTGCTTACCATTTTATACACCCAGGTATTACCTCCGCTGTTACCTATCTCCATTAGAACGTCCTGCCATTCAACACTTTCATCACAATTTCCATCAAAATCACTACAGAAAATTTCAAATAAATTTTCAACTTTTGCCGTGATTCAACGCGCCTTGAAGCGTTCGCCTGTCTGCGCTTCTTTTTGTCCTTTTTATGAGGTTCTGCAGATCACCTTTGCAAAACTGCATCTCTTGCCTGCAAGATTTGTATAATGCGGTGTATGTGTCTGGGTATTTGTGGGAGAGCTCCAACTGTCGGACCGCTGAAGATGAAGTGACTGGAATAATGCACAACCTAGCAAGACCGCCTCTTTCAGTTTTCAAGTTGATATCAATCGTGGAAGAAACGAAAGACGGTTGTAGTCAAAAAAAAAGAAATTTGCAAGAACTTCTTATTGGTCAGTTTTTCATTTACAGAAGCCGCTTTGCAACACGAACGAATCTCTTGCAAAAAGTTCTATTATTTCGCGTGTATATTATTTATCGGTAACCTGTGAAACTTGTTGAACAGATTCGTAAAATACAAAAAGTCGCATCACATCAAAGCCCAATTACGCATTAAAAATGATTACATCCATAAGACTGTTAGTGCGAAAATAGTGTTATTGAGTTTACGTCTGTCTGGATATCAAAGCAGCAGTTCCCGTCCATATCCAACACAGCTGTGATAACAAAATTTATGCGAAATTTGCACCCAACAAAAATGCTTTCATTGAACTATCTAACTTTCTTTTTACGCTGACACATCTATCCTTTAAAAACAAATGAACTGCTTTTCACTACGCAAATAATGCGCTTATCAGCCGCAGCTAACGGCATCAAATTTAAAAGTGACGAGCGGTTATGAATTTCCTTCAAAGACGAATTGATAGAATTAAAGTGCAGAAATGACAGTCAGTAGATGAAGAAACAATGAAAATATGACGGCATTACGTTTTCTCGTGAAATATTGGCATTCTCTTGTTGTGAAGCCCCCATACAGCAGTTTGCTATTTTAGTGCGCTCCACCGACTTCTCCCGCTCCCACCCCTCCGTCTCTCTGTTCAAAGTTCATCAGCGGTTTGCGTCTTTTGGACTCCATCGCATCTATTTTTCCTGTGCACGAGAAAGTACATCATCTGCACGTGGTTTCTAACACTTTAATTGCCATTGACATATCAACTGCCTATAATATTCTAGTTACTGAGGCAAAAGGCAAAATTTTCCAAGGTCATATTCAAAGTTGGACTGACAAGCTGGATTCCTACCATTTATTCACTAATGTTTTTGGAATGTTACCATCAGATGATAAATACCAACGGGTAAGTAGAAGATTCATGAGCGCAAAAAGCTCCAAGCGAGAGAAATAGTTGTAACAGTTGCGCGCATAATTCTCGAGAAGCGTTCGTTGTCAACAAAAAATGTCTGAGAGAGCTCCCAACAGTTTTGCGACTTACGTTTATTCCGCAGACGACTCGATAAACAAATTCTTTTCCTTCTACTTATATACCGCAATATCGGCTTTAGTTCAGATGCAGTTGAAGGCGCTTTGTCGATGCATCGCTTATCGCCAAAGCAGTAGCTCTACAGACGCTCTAAAAAGACAGAAATGTATGAAGCAGTGCCGAAAATCAGTTGACGTATGTTGCAGTCAGAAGTTGCTGATTTATTGTTTCCTTGTTTTTCTCTGTTATTGCAAGATACCTTTAGCAGCAAACATATGGAGCAATGTAGAAGTCAACTGCTGAAAGAAATGAAACACCGCTGACTAATCACATCGCTTGCTATGCTGCCTTCAAGCGAGGCAAGGCGCGCTGTTAAACATTAGTGCGCGTGGGTGGTATCCTGATCGTACACAGCCTTCCACTTGGAATGTAATGCTATTGCCAGCAGTCAAATCCAACTCAATCCACTTGTCACAAATCGAGGGCTATCGATACGTTGAAATATCTTCAAAAATTAAGTGACGTATTACCGAAAGGAATTCCGAGAGACTCGATGACGTAACACAAGGCGAAATGAAAAAACTAGATGATGTAATACCGGATCAAATATTGTAGCATATTTTCAGCGCTCTCAACGATCCGGATGAGATAAGCGCGCCAATCAACGTTCAATTTTCGAAACGCTCATTCAGATGAAATATCTTTTAGATCAAATCGAAACCTCTATCATTTTTAAATTTTCATATATTTCACAAGTACCTCGGAGTTCTGCGAGTTCTCTAAAGCTTTCCCGGCAAGATGTCGAACTGATGGCGATATGCAACATTTGAATTGGCAGTGTCTCCTTTTCAGAGAACTATGAAACAATTGCTGCGAATCAATTTGCAACGAGTATCTAGCTTCGAATGAAATGCTCACGTTCACTTACAGAAGTGGACGACACAGCGAAAAACTCCGCTTGACAACTGCAATATTACATATACAAGCTCTATGACGATTTATGCGACAGAAGGAACTTTCCGTGATTAACACATCAAAAAAGTCGTTGCAGGAAATAAACGAGGCTATTCTTTCGAAAGCAAGATCAAATATAGAATGAATTATTCTACGCAACAAGGCGCAATGCAGTGTGTTTACTTTTCCCAAAAAAGCCATATGAGTATGAACTCAGCATTTGAAACTCTCTGATAAGATGCTGTGAAAAAGAAAACGAAGGGTGAACGAGAAGGGGGGGGGGGGGGGGTTCATGCTGTACAATCTTACGACCGATGCGAATGAAGGAACTTCCTGGTTCACCTCTTGAAAACAATTTCCATGACACCACATCACAAGAAGAACTGGAATCGCTGAGAACGACCGAAGAATGCGATTAGATTCCGACCTAGCTAATGGAAACATTTCTCAAGACTTCAGCAGAACAAATGTTCGTGGTTTCGAACGTTTTGCCAACCTTCCAAACCACAACATGCTTTGGCAATATCACCGTGAAGAAAAAACTCCGTCTATTCACGGCATGTAGGTCTACCGGAGAGAGCTCATTTATACCACAAAATCTGCTTGGCTGAGGGGATGGATTCATTCTCCAATAAATTCCTCCTGCTGGAGGTTGAAATTGGGAGCTCGCCGGAGGCGAAAAGCTGAAAGGCCATGAAAAAGTGATGTCGAAGGGCAACCGGTGGTTTTGAAACCTAAGTTCAGGTTTGTTTTAGGTGCCCACATTGTGAACTTTGCTTGAAAGGGGACAGCTGACCTCAAATTTGAATTTGCGGCTCAGCTGCAAGAGAGTCATCGCAATAAATGATCTCTGCCTGGAAAAAACATCGGTCATTATGTGGTTTTTTGTTTAATATCCGGGAGAGTGAGGTCTCAGACATTCGTTGACTTTGCGGAGCTGGACGACCTGGAAATGCGCATAGCAACACATACATCCACTGAAATTGCTGTGTTATGTGATCCTTGCGTTGTTAGAACATCTTTCGATTTCTGTTCTTATTCGTCAGAATACAACGATCAGTAAATACCAAGTGCTAGACAGCTTCAGCTAGATTGCTGCAGCCTTAATAGCCGCAGCCATGAAAGTGCACAGCTGAAGAATAAATAGTTTTATGCGCTATGCTTCATTATTGCGTCCTTGCCGAATTCTTTTGAGCGTGACACTGTTAAATGTTATGTTGGACGGAAGTGTGAATTTATCGGAATGTGAAGCAGAGGCGCGATGCTCTAAAAACTGCTTGTTTTCTAAGATATTCGTGAAATAATTTGTCCCAGGGGGAGGGCTGGGTGTATAATCTCGGGAGAGAGATTTGAGATCTCATAGGGATGGAAAATTACAACCAATCGAACATTGCTAGACAGTAATGCATCGACGACCAGTTCCACAAGCACGATCCAGTAGAATTCAGCTCCGCACGTCTCACTAATAACGAGCGATATAATTGATTCAAATGGAGAAACATTCACCGCTACAGTGCATTTTTCAATCCACTTGCAACAGCCATTTGAGGTATGCATACGTCGAATGTTCGCACCTTTTCTTAGCAACTTTCTGCAGCAACTCCTCCAACTCCTCATAGTGTACATTTCACAAGTATTGATGTGGTAGTGAATGCGAAAACCTCGATAAAGAAAATAAAGCAGCACCACAAACAACCACAAGCAATTCTATATCAGGATCAAAACCGCTGAATAAAAAATTAGTCATATGAGTTTATGGAGTTTATTTCAAGGAACGAGTAGGCCTTAGGAGGCAAAATAAAACGAGTGGGACCTATCACTTTCTCAACAATTCTTACTTTTGACTTTGTCGAGTTGCTGGGAGGAATGCTGTTGTATGCTGCTGTGCTCTCTGCTGCTATTGTATTCTTGTAATAAGATAAGAAAAGAAGGAACAAGGACATCAATTAACGGGTAAAATCGCTTCATAAATGTCTAAGCAAACACTATTCTCAAATGCATTGATATGGGAAGTACACAACCCATATTGTTCGAGCAGTCGAATATGTTCGACGTCTAGGTTTGAATTAAATGTGCGCAAGCCATCTAAACTCTTCCATTTTCCTATCTAAGCCCACAAAAATGGGCGATTGAATCTCAGACTTACGCAATGAAAGCTTGGTCAAATTTTGTTCGTTTATTTTTCATCTCATCAAATCCAAACATAAAAATCAAAAAGCGAATTCAGCTGAAGGCTACCTGAACAGCAAACTGGGGCAGGAATATTGGACTTTAAAGTGATGCCGTAACTTAACTAAGTTTGTAAACCTTCGGAAATAGCGTTTCGCGAACCCATACACACATTCGTCGAGAATTTGCTGCTTTTGCAGGACGCAGTGCTTCACCTCGGAAAGGATTCCCATCAAGAAAACTTCACTGGAACATAACAGAATTATTTTTCTAGTTGATTCAGGTTTTGCTGAGTTGAACTGCCGTTTCGTTTCTTGGAAAAGCGAGTTAGAAGACGGCCACAGGTGTGTGTTGATGAAAAAGCCGCACTAGACTGCAGTCGATCTTACGCGACTACGCGAACGCCCATAAAGGACGATAAAACTCGTATATACAAATGCAAGTGCTACGGTGAAGTACAGTCTGGATTAGCGAAATCTAGAAAGGCAAAGAGGGAGTTAAGTGGTGCAACGATATTCGCAACAGACAGTCGACAATTCGCTAGACCACACACTGCTCTCAAACACGAAGGAGCAACAGCCAACGGTGCAAACCATCTGTAAAGTGTTCTCATGACGTCGCACACACCAAACATGCATGTGTGCGACAATAATGTACCACACGTAAATTAATGACGAGTCGCCCATTTCCCATCGAGCTTGCTGATACTGCTTACAACAGCAAAAACATATTGCTTGTCTACTGTTTAGAAGCATCGTTGATGGTGCTTTGTGTAGTCAAAAGGGCCACCTCGCAGTGATGATTGGAGGCAGAGTGTATTCTTAGCACCACGAACGGCCAATTGCATATTATGAAAAAAAATACGCTGAAGCAATAGGCTTTTTTTCATAAAGGTGATAAAAGGCTAGCTTGAGCCGATTATCAAGCCATAAGCAAAACACATCCCTTCATTTTCATACCATAGATGTCAAAACATCAGTACTGAAATACTTCAAAATCAACATTTCAATCCATCAAATTACTCGGTATTATTAAACGAATGCCCCACATCTGATTGAGCCCTTCGTTAGCACGGGCATTTTTGCCAATATCTGCTGGGTCATAGGCACCGATCTTCATTACTGCCATGGTCATGTCTTTCTGGCTTTCGCGCTCAGTAAAACAACTTCCAAAATTGCCAGTATGCAAACAAATGCCGCGAACGATGCTTGTTAGACACACTCCAGTTATCTGATGATTCGCCAGAAGAACTCTGATGGAATTTCCTTCACCAGCCAACTTTTCACAATTCTGAGGAAATGCGGAAAATTGCAACTTCCACGGCCCGAAAAAATTTAAGCAGCAAGTGGAAGATTCCGCTGTTTTTGAGCGAAACAAAAAACTTATAGGAAATGCAGTGTAGTGGAGCTCTCGAATACATCTTCATCAGGCGGTTTTGCAAATTTCTGCGAAAGTAAGTTGAGTCGACGCCATATATGTGCATCAAACGTGGGCGTACATCCTCCGCCTTCCTATTTCCAGGAAAATTTGCGTCTCCATCTTTCGGTGAAAATTTCTGATCCAATATTTTTGAGCTTTTGGATGACTGTTCTGGCAAAAATTTGTTGCCAGCTGAGGTGATCTGCAAAAAGATTACTATTGGTAGGTGTCACAGCAGTGAAATCGAGATTATGAATTTGTTTGGAATGATCGTGTTTGATACACTTGAAAATAATGACTTTTATCTTGATTGGAAGAAACATTAGAAGAAATTCTGACAAATTTTTCATTCAAATTACTGGAATTCTTCATTGTTTTCAGCCGATCTTTTCTTAGCAATCCAGTGCCCGAAAATAATGAAAAATGCAACCAACCGCAACCTCCCTAACGTATAGAAGGTTGAGGAGTGTTTATCTGTACTTTACGAACGTATCCTTTATTTCATTCATCTGTGTGCTTAAAAGCTTCACCTGCCGTTACGAAAGCTATGGTGGTGAAAAATGCTAACCAATACGATGAACTTGCAATCCCAGTGTTGTTCCCATTGATCCTTTTATTTGTGATTATTCAAGCTTGAATATGCCATAAACTTGCTTCGCACTGAGCCAGATAGAAGTGAAATGATTCTTCTGTTCTGTTTAGGATCTGTGCAGTTCCCCATGAAAGCATGTCATGCGGCATCCCACCCATTGTTGCGATGAACAGCGATCCGATAGGACTGATGTTGAAGCGCACACCATATAGCCTCGTTGCTTCACTCCTCGGTTGCTTTCTATGCTCGTTTGCAAGCTGCATACAGATTATAAGATTGCGCCTTTGTGCGTAGCTGGTTCTACACACAAGTTTGATGAAATTTAAAAATTTCATCTTTTGGCAACTCGAAAGTGACTGGAACTCTGCTAATTCGAATTTACTCCACGCGGTATTGGTGGAGCGAATAATCACCTGTTCGAAACAAAAAGATAACAGTTCGACGTGAATCAATGAAAGGCCCATCGAAAATTGTGAATAGATGCAAATTAGGAAGAAACCAATCAATGAAAAGACAGAGAATGATTAAAGAACAGCAAAAAAGTTGAGCATCGTTCGACATCCACTTATTCGGCAAAAGTATTACAATCAGTAATGCAGCACCCATTACAGCACAATTAGTCTAGTGCCCTTAGAAAGTGAGTAGGGTTATCAGCGTCAAATTTGGCTACCACGTAAGGAAAAGTTTACCGAAAAGCACCAGTA
>JAARMF010001054.1:40089-53731 GCA_022844705.1 Toxascaris leonina | reverse complement strand
CAAGGGACATCAGCACATTAGCAAAATATCTGCGCATAAAAAAGCGAATGACTTCGCAACAGTGCTGTAACGGGGGTATTTGTATATGAAAGGAGAGCATCCTAGAACATATGTTTTCATTGCGATGATGAGAGAATACAATCAACATCTCCATGTCCCGATTAGAAGCACCTGGATTCTTGAAGTATATGCAGAAATACCTTTGACGCAGATCATTTAGGCAATAATATTCGGAAATCTTTCTCAATTGAGAAGGAAATTCTTGGGATAGTTTGATAAGAAAGAGATGCCGAATGAAGTTAGTGGTTTTTGATGGGAGAGGAAGATTTTGATTGAACTTTCTTGATCTTTGAAGGTGCACAAAACTGTTGGGCGAACATATGCGAATGCTTAAAGGTTCCACTAGAGCGCTTAGTTGCTGGAGTTATGAGCGCTTGAATGTGCTTGAAGACTACGTCAGTTGGTGGATGGTAGGGGGAAGGGATTAAAACTCATGAGACTGGCTTTAAACTGCAGCGCATAGCTTCACTAAGCGATGAAGAAGAATTCCCATCAAATAATCTTCGCCTCTCAATTCTTTCAAGGAAGAAGCATATACACGGAATAGACTTTCACAGGAAATACGCTTCAAAACAATGAGCATTCATGGGTACTATTGCTAACATTCAAATGAAGGAAAGTCTTCGGATTGCGAAAAGCTTAAGCGGCAAAAGAGTGACGCGAGTTGACGCATCGTTGATTTTTCGCCAGGTAATCGTGCTATATGCATGATTGCATCTTCAGCCGCATCTAGTCAGCGTTAAAACCATCGCTTTAAGTCTCATTTCTTACTATCAAGGGGTCAAAGTTGCCCACCTCGCAGAAATTTCTGCACTGTTTATCGGAAGCTGTTTTTCTTCCGCTAGTGGAAATGTCACGTTTGCCCATTCTTTAGTCATTGCTAACTTCGGCCTTATTTGCAAGCGTTTCTGACCGGTAATTTAAACTTGTAAACGCTTCATTTGAATCAATTTCCCCCTCTCTCCCCCCCTCCCCTCCCCCCTCCGTATATATGTTCACACCGTCAATCGAATACTTTTGATAGTTGGGCGACAGATATTGTTGTAGAAGACGTCTACGCGTTGAGCGGTGTCAAATTTGCATAGCGACATAAGAAGTTCCTCTGCTTCTCCGCAACCCATTTGCCATTTTGTTCAATTATGAGGGACCTTCGAAAGTAAGGGGGGGGGGTTGTAATGTTTTACCTTTCAACGTTACATTCGTAGGGCCGTTGTGGACGAATTCCAGTGCCTGCCGACATAACAGCGGTACAACAGATGTGCTTGTTGAATCGTATGACTAAGCATCACAACAATAGACCAGTCGCAAAAATTGACCACACAGCGTCATTCTGCTTATATGGCATTCGAATATACATTTTATAGGCAATATTTTGCCGATGTTAATATCGCATCCCGTTTCATATCAATTGAGCATTGCTAGCTATCGTATATATCGATCTGTGCTCATTCGTTTGAAGTGCATATGTGCACGTACAGCTAACTAGCTATTAATGCCTCTATCCGTACTACTTCCGGTGCATAAATCTTTCCAAACATTTATAAAATATTTGCATTTATGCCCTAATCTTGTCAATAGCTGAGTAAACTTGTGTTAGAATGTTTTTTTTTCAGATAAATATTTTTTTTCAGATATTTTTTCGCCAAATTGTCTAAGATAGTACATTTGTTTCAGTTATCGCTTGATTTAGCGATATAATGTCGTCAGGGATATATATATATATATATATATATATATATATATATATATCCTTGACGACATTGTTGTTTCTCAGGCTCATAATACTAGTAATATGTTTTACGATTGTTTGTTGTTATAAACCTTGGGATGCGCCGAATCAGATACAGATGTTTTTTACTAGTAAAAAAAAAAATATATATATATATATTTATATTTATATTCACTATCAGTACAATGTACTGAATTATTTTCGATTGCCATTTAAAATTGAGAACGCTTCACCTGAGTGGAAAAAGGCATACATACGTGTGTATGCTCATATCATCAATCAAGCGGATGGCTTTTTCGGTAGCTGAATTGACACACACACACACAGTGTTTGTTTGAGCACTATAGCAATGCATCAATATTAAAACTTCGCTCCGTTATGGCATTCTATTTGCTCGATTTTATTTCCTAGGCATTGAATTAATTTTGCATGTTAATTAATTTCTATCAATTAATTGTCAATACTGCAATATGCGTTGATGTATGCTACTAATTCGTTCAATGCATTTTTTAAAAATATTCTTGCCAAGAATGTAAGAATTTCCCTCATCTGATTGAATTTTTTTCTTCTTCTTTTTTAATTCCATTCGATAATTCTCCGGAACTATAACTTGTCTTTTTTTTCTTCTTTCATATTTTGGCCATATCTATAGCTATAAAATCATTGCTCTATAATGTCATTTAGTCATTCCACGATGCGCTTATCGTTTTTAATGAATCATTTTGTGCATTTACAATAAAATGCTTGTAAGTAAATGTGGACGATGATTCATCTTATTCTACGGGAAATATGATTGTTTTTGCGTTTTTCTGTCGATGTTTTTCGTCAGATGGCTATTCTTCGGCAAGTCTGTCAGATAGTTTTTAGGCGACTTTCTCAGGTAGTTTTTGGGCAGGTCCCTCACGTAGTTTTTGGGCAAGTCTCTTAGGCATTTTTTGGGCAGGTCCCTCAGGTAGTTTTTGGGCAAGTCTCTCAGGTAGTTTTTGGGCAAGTCTCTCCGGTAGTTTTTGGGCAAGTCTCTAGGTAATTTTTGGGCAAGTCTTAGGTAGTTTCTGGGCAAGTCTCTTAGGTAGTTTTTGGGCAAGTCTCTCAGGTAGTTTTTGGGCAAGTCTCTCCGGTAGTTTTTGGGCAAGTCTCTTAGGTATTTTTTGGGCATGTCCCTCAGGTAGTTCTTGGGCAAGTCTTAGGTAGTTTTTGGGCAGGTCCCTCAGGTAGTTTTTGGGCAAGTCTCTCAGGTAGTTTTTGGGCAAGTCTCTTAGGTAGTTTTCAACCTGAAAATGCAAAAGCTAACGAGAATAAATTTTCATCCTTTGCCTTGGTTCTTCCTATTTTATTAGAGTTCAACTCGTTTTACATGAATTATTGCCGACATGAACATGTGTCGTTGTTCTGCTATCATTTCAATGCACTCCAAAAAAAAGAAAAAAAAAAGAAATGTTTTCATTGTGATTCGTTTGCACAGCTGGTAGGTTCAATAGGTGAGGGATTATTTACGATGGCATCAATATTCGAGGCAATAAAATTATTGATTTATTTTATGCTTTTGCCAATAAGTTTGATTGCTTTCATAGGTCCCATTTAAAGGGGGGGGGGGGGGGGGGGGAGAGAAGGGGAGAAGAGCGCCTAACCTCTACCTAAACAAAATTCACCTGCAATACAATTTCTTTGGTGTATTTGATTGTTAGAAGCTTGTTTAGTACATAGGCTCATTCATGAAGAAACTCGATGACCACTTATAAAACTATTTAAAAAAATGAGGAAATAAGCCATAAAATATTAAAAGTTTTAAATAATCGACGAGTGATTCATACCATCTTTAAAAAATTTCGTCAGTTTAGCCTTTTTGATTCGCTAACTACTTCAAACTAACGGGTGAATAGATTGATAATACTTTTGTTCGCAACATGAGACGCATGAATTTTGTAGAAGTGACGGATTTGCGAGCGTTCCATTGAAGTTATATCTTAAGTTGTAGAGTTAGGCATAATTCCTAGCTAATTATTGCCGGGGACTTTGACAACAAGTAAGTACTCTAAGTGAATTCATTTTTTCGCCTTATCTTAGATAGCCTTCCTATGTTTTAGTTATTTATTTTTCGAATTCATTGCTGCTAAAAAATGGACAAAATGTTCAATTTATAGGTCATCAAGTAATGCTTCCTTCATTTTTTTTTTCAGCATGCGACAGCGATGTTCCGATAAAGCTAGCCCTGGTGGAACAAAAGATTCTATATTGGATTCGAAACTATTTAAAAAGTCGGCAAGTATGGAATCGAGACCTACATCATATTCGACGAGTACCGATTCCATCAAATCTTCAATTCCGATCCGAACTCCAACAGCGTCTGCCGCTTCTTTGGCAACAACGGCTGAAAAACGTTTAGATCGGCTCAATTCGGAGGAAGCAAAACAGCCTCCGAAAGCCCATAGAACATCGTCGGTTACCTACCCGAACGCTTCACAACAATGTCCAGTGGATGCTACTGGTAGTAATGCCATTGAGGAAAAATCAAATGGCCCGGGGCGGACTGTGCATAACAATCAGAATGAATCGAGTGGATCTACCCTCAAGTCATCAATATCTCAACCAGAAATGAAGGCAGATGTAGGCAAATCTTCGTCTATTGTCACGCATCCAAATCAGCCGAAACCTTCGTCTATTGTCACGCATCCAAGTCAACCTCCTCCGAAGCCACCCACCTCTCGAATGGCAGTACCGGCAGCACGGATCACTTCGAAAATGGTAGCTGCAATCAATAGTCGTAACTCACAAAAAGCCGATAGGACAATAGTGCAATCAACAAGCAATGCGACTCATACAAATGCGAATAAGAGCCCAACAGAAAATGGTGCGCGTTTTTTTTCGTCGTTCATTTTTTTCTGTTCGTTTCATTAATAAGACTCTTCTTGTCTAATGGCTGAAACTTTTTAATATTCAATACTTGGGCTCATATATGGACATATTCACACTCGACCTGTATGAGTCGCTTTTCAATAATATACGATGTGGGAATCATGACATACGTTACAAGTGATGTGACATTGAAATGGTTTGATTGCAATAGGTGTTTATATTCTCAGCGAATGGTCGAAAAAATGGCCGTTAGAAATTTATTGTTTTATTATGAATTTTTTCATTTCCGCTTAGGTGTTCCTTTCTACTCGACGATTTGCTTTCTTCCACTTGAGTTGATGGGATCTGAGATTCGAACTTGTGAAATTTTTCCTCAATTCTAGCCAATGATTACGTTCATCAGAATTACTAGCCCAAATACTAAGCATTGCCGGCTGTCCTTAAAGCTTAAAGCATATTGTATACCGCCACCTCATCCTGGAGTAATATCCTCAAGTTTGATCATCTCATTTGCGCTGTAATATTAGTCTTATTGGAAAGGTTCAAGAGCAATTCACGCTCTTCATCTTCCAAAAAATCTTCCCAGCCGATTATAACTCCGATTTAAATTTTATCTCAGGTTATCAAATTCGCGATCTTTGGAATATCGTTACGTTTGTTTCGATTTTATTCTTTGTTGTAAGGTTGTGTAAAAGGTTTCTCCATCATTCGAATAGGAACGATTTTCATAATTACTTAGCCAAAGAGTATTGGATATATGGCTTGCAGAATAATATGTCTGAAAGCGTTCAGTTCATAGCTGTGCGAACTTTTGAACGGGTTATCAGAAAGAATAATTGATATGGAAATGTTGTGTTTTTTTAAGAACCGTTTTTGCACCTTCTGATTTGCATCTCATTGATGTTCATTGTACTGAATACATTTGTATAGACAATGTCTCTCCCTTTCGCTAGCACACCCGTCGTATATAGTAATTCCCTTTGTTAGTTGTGAATATAGGCTTTAATGATTTTGAAGCTAGGAAACAGTGAGAAGCGAGGGCTGCGGCTTATTCAGAGAAAAAAAAATGTATAGGCTGAACAAATAGTGCTCTTATTATTTTTATGACACGCAACGTCAGGTTTCCGGACTTCAGGCGGCTAGAGTTTAATTTTTTTTTTTTTGAATTTCCGCTCCCACGTCGGACTTCAAGTTTTTCATTAAGTGTTAACAAAAAATTTTGAAACCTCTATGGATGCTTTTGTTGTTTTAGCATTCTATGATATTTGCCGAGATTGTTTGAAGAAACTGATAAGCTGGATGATAGGGGAAAAAGGGTGAAGGGTGATGTATGTGATCGCATCATCTTCTGTGCGGTTTGAGTTGTGCTCAAATACAGTCTTTCTTTATTCGATTTCTGCATAATAATTTGTAGAAAAATTACAAAGATATGAGAAGATTCTCTCAACTTATGATAATTTAAGTCTCAATTTATTCTCCTCTCTTCAAATATTTTCCACTCTCATGGAGATTTGCATTTGTCAAAACGTATTCGACAAAATATCTGCTCTTATTCTATGAGTACATTTATTTGTTGGATAATTTCAATGAGGCAACTACGAAAGCTCAAATTACTAAATTTTCATAGATGTCATATTCAATAGATTATGGTCTAGACTCTTATGCCATCATTCATATTCGTTCATGAGCTTTGCAAATAGTTTTAGACGTTTAAAGCTGAAAAGTTTCGATGTATTTTACAGTGGTCGATTTTTCGCTGCACATCGGTTTTATATGTCAATCGGAACTCTACGAATCGAATTTGTCTGCACTTGTCAGTGATTCATAAATCAGTCGCTAAGGTGGTTAGAAGGCAGAATCACGTATAATACGTAAGGGCAGAGAGTGGTAGTAAATAAAATTTCAAAACTCATAGTCTTCTTCCTTAGCAAATCACTTATTCTGAATAAATAATCTAGGAAGGATTCTCAACGATAGAATAGATTTTAAAAAAATAATAATTATTGTACATTAATGATCTCAAAATTTTTAGATGAGTCGCTATCTACGAAAATCTCTCGAATGGAGCCAAAGAGAGCAAATAATTTGATGAAGAAAGTGGAGCGTTCGTTTATCCCACTAATGACATCAGCACCTAAACGTAATCTAGTTCGCTCTACATATCACTCAAAAAGTTCAAAGGTGAGAGTTATTTATTTGGACCATTCATCGAAGATTGTTTTGATTTGCTTTCAATGAAGTGAAGAAATATATAAACGTAAACGTGAGCATAGACAATAAGAAGGAACGAAAAAAACAACGCCTCTGATTTGCCCGATTTATGCCTATCAAGCCATTGGAAAGTTGTTGCTTTTTGGCCACTAAACGCTGAAAATACGATAGAGATCACTGGAATACGGTGGTCTTTTTCATTCTTGAGCGAACGAACATCAATAACATTATGCAAAATAAAAAGCGGCAATATATTTTATCGGTCCCAGACGAGCCATCAAGATATTCGCTGCAATCATAACTTTCAATTTCGAAGTGGATGCTTGCATGATCATCCCATGAGAAGTTCTCTCTGCTATAGGAACAATGAATATAACGTTTCCGGAAAAGTAAAATTCCTGCCACTGGCTGCCAGTCGTCTCCGGAAAGCCGAAATTCCGGCCACCGGTTGTTGGCCGTTCCCGGAAAATTGAAGTTCCAGCCACCGGCTATTGATGCTGCATGATCCAGTGTGCGCAACTTGGAAATCGTATGCATGAAGTTTTTCAGAACTAGATGTTCGGGCATGACATGCTGTAAGATGTAGATTAGAAAAAGAAGTGATGATCTGGATACAGCAACACTTTCAACAACATTTATTTATGCATTGACGAATACGGCTATTCCACCTCCTCTATAATTCTTTTGATTTCGTCGGTCACTACGAGGTATTTACCAGAGTCAGCTTATTGGAATGAGTGAATCAGGCGTTTAAGAGNGGGGGGGGGGGTGGACAACGCATCAGAAATAACTATGATTTTAGTCTTTGTTACCGTTGCCAGAAGGTCCAGTTCCAGAAGTTTGTTGACTTTTTTCTACGTGCATTGAAATAGGCAGAAAAAAAGCAACTAGGGAACGTTGCTATGCATGCAGCCAAAGTTTCTTTTGACTAGTATTTATCTAGGGAGTCCATCATGATTGAACGAGGAAGAATGGATGTTTATAACGAGCGTTTCGTTTTTGATGAGGAAGAAGTCTACGCCTCCATGCGTCTATCTCAAGATTTTAATGGTAGAAGGGCTCATGTTAGAAATTCGTAAAATCCCTTCCAAGTGGGCTTCATCGACTTTTCTCTTCAACCAATTCTGTTTCGGCAGTGTCGATCGAGCTAGAACACGTTGCCTCTAGATGACGCAGTTAGCGATTGATTCCGACTTCCTTTTATCGTATACTTCATCAAGATGATGTTTCGATGAGACAAACGAGTAAAACATTTTTGAAGCGTAAAGAATCTATCAATCGTCTAGCACAATTTTGAATCTGTGCCGCATCATGAACTTCTTCGAGTATCACCTTTACTGAATGGCGTTGGTATCATTCGTCAAAGATTTCGTTATTTGCCAAGCTTTTTGCTACAACGCGATCTTGACCATTGTGAACAGTAGATTCTTCAACTTCAAAGAGCACGACCAACCGCTGCACCATTTCATCCTCTATGACCGCTGTCAAGGTATCAAGTGGAGGGGCTATCGATTCGCTAGCAGCGATTTTTGTCAACATTTCTTTATTTAGCACCAGCAATTTATCGTAAGCTGCAATTGCATCACAAGCATTCGTTTTTGCACTACAACTGTCTTCATGTGCTGCCTGATTATTGACGGAACGAACGATCCGACAACCTTGGTGGTGTATATTGGATGCGATCTTCTCAGCCATTGCTACGAAGTAATAGATTGAACGAGGAACTTTCGCAACTTTATCCCCAAGTTGCGAAAGGCCAAGTCTCGTACTGCTTACTATATAAGCATCGAAGATTGTTAGTAAAAATATTGCAAGAGAAGCTATACCCAACAAATTGATGATCAATGATTATTCTTCTTCTGCCTCTTTTTTTTTTGAGGGAAAGATAAGAAAAAAATTGTGCTACTCTATTTCAGGATCGGAACTACTGACTTTTGCATTACTGATCTCTGGATTCGCCCTTGCAAAATCATTGAATGCTGTACTTAAAATATCATAGCAAATTCGATCGCATCGCTTTTTTTTTCTTAGCTGATTTAGGGAAAATCCGTTTTTCCATTGCTTCTTTATCGTAGAAATGATTCAGTTACGGAGAAGCAATGTGGTNTTAGGTTTAAAGAACATTCGGATGCGAACATTCTCATCACTGTTTTAAAACTGTCATTAATTCGTCAGTACAACTGATGGTTAGTTGCGCTTGCCTTCCCCTCATTTGCGCTTTATTTCGTTGCTTAATTGAGTGAGTTCTGGCAGCGAATATCGTAAAACCTCAAATTGGATTCCTCATTATGGCACATTTACGCTTGCTGGGGGAAATATAAAAATAAAGCCAAATTGACGTTTCATGGCATATTTCATCGTATCGGTGCATTTTTTTCTTTGATTTTCATTCCATTTCATTTATTGCATAACCATGGGGCAATAGGCAGTAGTTTAGTTTGTCTTTGTATCACATCGAAATCTTCAATGCTTAGATGAGCTAGCAAGTTAAGCAGTTGATTCGCTCAGTATCTTATCGATCACCGATCCGTATTAGTTTTATAAACTTTACATGTAAAGCTTTTTTCTTCTAGTACAACCATGGGTTGCTAGAGTAATTGAACCGTTTTGGAATGAGCTTGACTTCACGTACTTCATCTGCTTTACGAACTTCTGAAGCTCAATACTTGCAAAGTGGTTAATTTCACCCGAGTAGTAGTATCTTTCCTCGAGATCCTTGTTGCTTTTTTCTGCTGTGCTAGCGGAATGCCGCAATTTAGTACTCGTTGAAGAATTAATAGGTCTATTGTATGCGCAGTTATTGTCACTGTGATGAATAGTCTTATCTTTGATAACACCGAACCGTTCAAGAACATCATGGCTTGTGCCTCAAAAAGAAGCGGCTGGATAGCCGCAAATGGTGAAGGCTGGTGGGACACTGCTTTGATCTTAAGTTGAAGAGCTTTCGATAGATTAGCTGTTGGTACAGAAAAAAAACCTATTTTTGTTGTGCCACTTTCTACCTTTATGTTTTTGTGGATAATAACGAACTCTAAGTCTGGATTAACCTTAGACACCTGACGGGATGAGCAGTACCTGCTAACCACTGTTTTTGAAGAGTTAATTTCCACACACGTCGTTTCTAAGTGTTTCTCGATGTGTTGGTTTTGCGTTCATCACGTGCGGAAATGGCCGAGTAACAAGCGTGCACCCTGCTGGAAGAAGGCAATCCGCTGCAGATAATGATAAGTACTCTGGTCGAATTGGACCGAACTATGGTGGAATCAAGCCGACAGCTTGCTGCAGCGAACGAGAAGATGGCATTAAAAAACGAGCTGTTACAACTCAAGGTGGACAGCCTAACTCGCCGCGAATTAGAAGCAGCGCGAGCAACTGCATCAGCCGAGCTGTCTCCATCTACCCTTGGAGTGGGAGATAACGAAGCCGAAGTCTGTTTTGTGCAAAGTGCTGCACTGTCATTAAGACATTTGCTGAGCGCGACGAAAAGGAACACAACTTAATCATCCTAGAAACACGAAAGGCAAATACGGATGGTCGAACGTCAGCTAACGACAAAGCACTCGCATTGGGAATCCTGCAGAGTTGCGAAATGGTAGAAGCTGAATATGAGGAAAGCTTAAAACGTGACAATAATCCCCGATTATTGAAAATCAATTTCGGTCACAGGAATACTCCAAGGATGCTACTTCCGGAAATGCGAGCAAGAAAGCTTTTCGCTACTTTGCTTCCTCCTCATACCAGAATATGATGCGATCTTAACAGTGCAAAAAAAGCGAAGCAAAGAGAAGCACGGGTTGAGAGGTTAAGCGAATGTGTTTAAGTGGCGAGTCAGCGACGAACTACACAGCTTGTGGAACTGCCATCACCTCGACCGTGGAGGCTGAATCAAGTGAGAAGCGTATCATGCAACTGATAGATCAGATAGTGTGAGCACCCGGTACTAGGGGTTTTTCTTGATGTGTGAGGTCAAAATAGTGAAAAATTTATGGAGTTGGAGGAATTCATCCAGATGAACGAGCTCTATTTTGTAGGTATCTACTACGAAACGTGGTTCAACAAAAACACTCCGCTGCATTTGTTTCATATTGGAGGCTTTGATTTAATAAATAATTACAGAGTAGGGACCGGGGGAGGCGGAGTATTGCTTTGGATAAAAAAAAGAGCTCAAATGCAAAACACATCAGATATACTATTACAATAAAATGGGCTAAATAGGAAAAATAGTGTTAAAATTCCATAACGCGCTTTGCTGACAATTTTTTATAAGCTGCCTTCAAAGAAGTTGGAAAAACGAGTAAGATGTTGAAAAGTTTAAAAAAAGGAACACAAACTTTTGTCGGAGGAATGCAATTCTGAAGTGCATTTAATTTTTATGGGTGATATAAATGCAAATAATCAAAGAATACCTTAAAAGTCATCGAAAATATAGCACTAGGCTTTTGCCTTGCTTCTATATAGCACTCATACCTACAGCTTCTATATAGCAGTCGTACACAAATGATAGAAACTTTTCTTGCGTATCGATCTTAACTTATTTGCTATACGCCCGAGAGATTCAATGAATTTAATGGCATATAGTGAAACATATACTTTTCAATAGCTAAAGATTTCAACCTAAATGCAGTGTGCTGAAGAAGTTTCTTGATAGTTGCGATTTATTTTTGTTTCTCTCGATGCGTAACCAGCTATCATAGTACGTTCGGCTAATGGCTATAGGGCATTGCGAGAAACGCATTCGAATTACGCCACTAACTATTTCTAATCCACTTACTTGCTGGACATATCCAGGTTAAACCGGTAGAAAATTTTCACTATCAAGTAATATGAAAATTAGTACATTGTTGTTCATGAAAGTAGTACAGAGCTTCTAAGTAGAAGCAATTTCAGCAAAGTGATAAGAATTCGACACGCTGTTCTATATGAAAAATTGAACGTTGATGGATTTTTCCTTGTTAACTCTTCACAAGTATCCTTGCATTCTTGCGACACCACTTTATTCACCTCTACCACTAAACTGAACCTAACGAAAATATTTCTTGGGAATATTCACTTTCTGAACGAATAGAAAGGCAACATATTTTTATCACACAACGATATTGCATTTGTCCTTTTCGCTAGCTCTATCGGTGTTTGTTTTTTTCGTAACGTTTCAGTAGTTAATCAGTTCATTGCCATTGATAAAAATCCCCCCTTTATTGTTTCATTCTTAGAGCAATAACGATACACAACATCAATGACAACGACTATTCAACCTCAATAATTACGGCTCTCTCATACGGATATGTGTTTTATTCACATTGACGACAATTGCACAACTCATCGCCTAAGAATTATTTGCATATTCATTCAAATAATTTCTCTTTTCTGATACCCTTTAGCAACAAATTGCATGATTTGTTCGAGTTCTCTTCGGATATCTTAGCTTAAGCTTATAACCGGATCATTTTTTAGCTTCTTGACTTTAGATCATATTGTATTTAGTGTAATAAATTTGAGTATAAAGTTGATTGGAGTGCATTTGCTAATATCAAAGAGTGTTGAGTTGCTTTGAATCAAAGAATGAGCGAGCATGCTTTTGATTGCTTAAGCGGCTAAAATGACTGAAGGCGGAATTCAATTCTTTTGATGGTTTATAATGCCTAGGGCAGTGAGCATTCGCTCGCGTCGTAGCGTCACGCTAATCCTTCTTTGCCATTTTCCGATAATTTCATTCAGTGCATCAGTTGCAGCCTTACTGCTTTCAAGTCGTTTTTGAATGACGACCATTCGGTTTCGGCATTTCTGCATTGACATGTCGTTATCCTCAGAAACTTGAAAGCATATTTTTCTTTTTTTTTTTCTAAATCACCGACACCTTGACCTGAATATAACTCATGTCTCGATAGCCGTCTTCATTCATAGGTTTTCGTCATCTTTTCTCGATAGAAGGTGTCTTTTCGCTTTCACTTCTTATTTGCTGCGAACGCTTTTTCATTGTTGGTCGTTATTGTTTTTTTATGACACCCTAGATTGCTTTCGCTATTTTTTGATTCGACTTTAGTAGGTAGAACTAGTTCTATCCTATTATTTGCTGTAAAAAATGTGGAATTGTGAATATTTGCTGTATATGGCACTGAATAGCAACCCCTTTCTACATGGAGTCATTCGATAGCTGTAGTGCTTTCATTTTATTTGATGCTTAGCCATATTTGAATATTCCAGCTATTTAGAGAGTTAATTTGCAAATAACTATCTTCGAAGCAAATGGAGTATACGAACTATCATCACCCATTTAGACGTGGTAAATATTTAAATGCAAAAGCTTCGATGAAATCGTAGCATTCTTCCACGTATGACACTTTCCTTATTTCCAAAATTTCAAAGTCAGGTAGCGAAATTTAATTGAGTCTTGCTAAATTAATTAAAAACTACATTTGTAAAGTTCTAAAACATTCGAAAATATTATCGGCTAAAGAGACAAAATAATAAAGCGGTCGTTTACGACGATCACCGTTATTGATAGCTTCATGTTGTTGATGTGGAGAACATTTTTATTTACGATAAAGAAAGCATGGCACCACATATATAATAGAATACCCACAGAGATTGATGTGCACTTTTCGCGGCGATTATTTCATTTCATTTCCATGGAAATACATTCGCTATTTATCATACAGTGACAGATGTTCGATAAATATGAACAGGAAACAAAATGAAAAGCTAGCTAACTATGGATGTCCTCAAATTATGTTGTGCAGTTATTGTATGCGGTATCAGTTTAAGGTGGGGGAGGGGGGGGGGGGGGGGGGG
>JAARMF010001054.1:29282-40025 GCA_022844705.1 Toxascaris leonina | reverse complement strand
TTCCCAACGGATCGCCAGAAGACTGACCACCAGGCATTCCTAAAATCTAGTAGACATGGTTGTCAGCTGCATCAATAGGGGAGTCGATGTAACTACAGCTGCCATTGTATCTTTGTTATCAGTTTAAGATGGATGTTTCTTTCTATTTCCCTATGTCTTATATTTGCAGAATTTATCTCATAAATTGAAATACTTCTGTTAATAAATGCTTGCATAGACGAGGAGTTCTTGAAAGAAAGTATCCAGAAGAGAGATGCAAAGTTATCGAAGCATTATCTTGCGAAGATACCAGCCTTTTTTTTCTGAAGCAGCAAGCTTTTCTATCGTTGTGGTAGTGGTCCTTGTTTCGTTTCTTGATGTAGTTTAAAAATCCGTTTTTTTTCGCATCTAAATTTAGGAACTCATATCATGAGTAATGTGATCTGTATCTTTGGTCTTAAAATCATTTATACTTGTTTAAAGCAGATACAACAACGTTCACCGGGTTGATCTAGCAAAAAATGCTGAGAGACAAATTGTTTATAGGTTGGCCATTAACAAGTCCGGCAGCTTCGAGTGCAGAAACGAATCGAGGTCTTATAGACGACGAAATCAAGTAATTTCCCTTTACTATATTTTGTACGATCGGTGTTGCTTCACCTATTTCACATCTTTAAATTCCATTTGTTCCGATTTAATATTTGAAAGCCTTTGGAGTAGAATCAAGCGTTTCCTTGTAATTACTTTTAATTTTAATTACTAAATAGTCGAATCACATTGAAATGAAACACGCATATCCCCATTTTGTTTTGGAACTCCAAAAATGTTATTAAAAACTATTTCAAGGGACACAAATCCCATTGCTGCTGAAATGATGGCGTAGATGGTTTGGCTTTATTGTTAGTGGTTTTCGCTCAGCTCTGTTGAAGGATTAATTCATGCGGCTGAAAGAGGATTTTATTGAGAGAAATATAAATCAAGTTTCAGTGAAGATTTGAATTTTGCTGTTTACTGACAAATTCGTTTAGCAAAGATTTATCTTTGCCGAATACCTCTGAAAAAGTCACTTGAAGGCTTCGAAAGTTACTTCACATTTATTCACTAAAAGGATTAGGAGGAGATTATCAAATACTACTGCCATAAATTCAAATATTGCAAGATAAAATAGCCAATTCGATAGTGTCAAAGAGTCATTAAAATCATCTAAACTTTTACTGTTTCGATAATGAGACTCAACGAATCGTATGAATAGTTGAAAAATATTGTGCCAATACCTTATGGCACCTGCTGAGGGTTTTTCAGTCAAAAAATTCCTCCAGTTAAATGCGGAATTTCAAAAATCCAGAGTTTTTTAAAGCAACTTCTGATCAAAAAATTTCTTTCCACGGCTTAGATTATGTTTGTCCCATTTTTGCGGTTCTGTATTTGTCATATTTCTTAGATTGTAAAATATGCTTCATGTTTTCTATCTAGGGAATTTCGAATATACCTGAATTAAGATACTTGAAGAGCGAGTGAAAACAGCTCATTGTTCTGAAGATGCTATATAATGTGTTTTCCTTTAATGCTAGAAGCTATTTTCAACCGTTTATCTTGATGGTAATATCACTATTGTCTTTAGAAATGGGAAGAGTATATACTACAAAAGCGATCATAGCTCTTACACTCATCTATAATTCATAAGTGAATTCAACCGGAAGCGATCTCATTCGCAGGAAACAAAACTACTCAACAAATAACGCATCATTTGTTGAGTGGTTCACCAGTTGTTCACCGATCCTCATATCAACGAACAACGTTTCGCTTGCTTTTCAAAGATCTGCATCCAAATTTTCGAGGCTTATCGGACGAAGAATTCAAGATAATCCGAGAAATCTGAGGTTTAGAAGAAGCTCGACATTTATGATCTCCTGGGAGGAAGAGGGGGGGGGGGGGAGGGGTTGTGGTTCGCGATTTGAGAGTGCTGATCGCGATTATACAAATACCCGCATATATGTGAAATTACAAGCAGGCGGATATGGCGGTTCTTTCTCATGAAAATGAAGAAAACAAGCTGCAATTTAGAAAATTTGCAACGTGATAAGATTGTGTGAAGTAATAAGACTGCCTTTCTTAATGCTGGAGTCAGCATCATACGCTTTCAGCATTCAAGGTAGAACACTAAACTTGAAAACTGTTGTTCCGTGATGCTAAAAGGTGATGCCTAGAGCTGTTCGAAGAACACCAAATCCTACCCAACGCTTAGGTAAAATCCTTGGGGATTTGCACCCTCGCTTAAGCGACCTTCTAAGTTTAGTGCAAAAAAATCGAGAAATTTCAAACGCATCTAGACTGCCGATAATTGCAGCTTCACTATGAAGGTATCGATGAGTTCTCTAAGAAGCACATTCTCAAGTTTTAGTGGAATTTCGATTTGTTAGCCAATCAAAATTCCACTAAAACTCTCAAAAATTTCGCTCCTGACAGCCTACAAGATCGGAAGGCCTATCGACGTCCTAAACAATCGAGTGACATATATTCCTTTTGTTTACTTATATTACATGCTACAGTCTTGTTATAAAGTAGATGTGCTATAGAAGAGGTCGTCCTATGATTGAAAACAACATCGTGACGAGACTCGAAGGCCATGTTTAACTTTCTCGAGTTATTGTTAGGCTTCATTGTCCATAAGCCTAACAAGTTAGTTGTCAGTGTAGATGGATGCCACTCTACTAAAAGAAAACTATGGTGTTTGGGTTGGTATTTGAATGCATTTAATGGTAATCCAAGAAATGTGTCTTCCAGAAGTCTCCTATAGCGTGTAACGGATCGGCTAGCCCACAGATTAGCAACAAAAACTTGACCTATACCTTACTAATGAAGAGATAACATTCATTTCAGGGATCAACCATTGCTAATAGGCAGCGGTTTTGTACCGGTCGATAATTCCATCGCGTCTCCGCATTGGCGCCGATCGTTAGAGATAACTGAAGTGATAAGTACGAATCAAGCCGGCTCACAAACAAGTCCTGTGCATATGATCAACTCGTTGAATGTGGCTTCCTCCGGCTATATGACATCATCAGGCCTTCTTAATTCACCGCATAACGATGCCGATTCTCATTCGGAACTCGATTCTGTTGAGGAACAACTCTGCAATCTCACCATAAGCAATATGTATGACATTTACGCATTCAGAGGCATAGTTTCTTAGCTTTTCTCTTCAGAAAAAATGAATCAAGCGCTGAAGCATGCCGGAGACAGTGCGATGATATGTGGGAGGGTGGAGGAAGGGGGGGGAAGCATGCCGGAAAGAGTGCGATGATATGGGGGGGGGGGGGGGAGGGGAAGCATGCCAGAGAGACAGTGCCATAATATTGTCTTTTTACATTTAATTCATCAGACTGCTAGCTAATCACGAACCTGATCCCATCCGCTTCTATTCACAATCTCTTTGAAACTTTTATTTACTAGGATCCCATCGATGAAAAATGCTACACGATCGATTGTTGACTAATTTTTTTTCTTTTCTTTTTTTTTTTTTGGATCTTCAGCTATCTATGACTCAGCTCCAACGGATTAACTCGAAAGTTGTTTATGTTTTAATATATTCTAAAATAATAGTTTTAATATATTCTAAAATAATACTTTTTAAAATATATTCCAAAATAATATTTTGTTCTAATAAATCCAACCGCAGCCGTTTTCCAATTGATAGATAAATGCGCATATGAATGCGTCGACTCGATATCGCTGAAATGAGCTTTGCAAGTGCATATTTGCAAAAAGCGAATAAAAAATAAGCCATGGAATATGGAATTTGACGAAAAAAAAAAAAAAGGAGAGAAATAAGTCAGCTATATCCCGATAAAAGCATGAAATAAAAGAAAGAAAAATGAACGATTACGGAAAGCTATTTCGAGTACACAACACTTTTTCCATTGGCTAATGTAAGCATTCAATGGGGACCTCACTAAAGTCTACAGCAAACATTGAATAATTTTGCACACGAATCACCTTGTAAAAATTCTTTCATATCTTAGAAGTTTTCTTATCGAAATTTAACCGACGAATTTCATAGGCGTCCGCTCACGTTGGTGGATGTGGAAATAGCGGTAGTTTGGCTGGCTTGTGATTTTGGGAGATTAGAAGGTGGGTGGGGGCAATTATAGCGGACCGTTGAATGGCACAATCGGAATTAGAGATATTCGCACTCCTTCCTCTTTGTTAGCCAATCGAGATTCCACTAAAACTCTCAAAAATTTCGCTCCTGACAGCTTATAAGATTGGAAAGCCTATCGACATCACAAAACAATCGACTGATATATATTCCTTTTTGGTTACATATATTACATGCTATACTCTTATTATAAAGTAGATGCGCTATAGAAGAGATCGTCCTATGATTGAAAACCCCACGACGAAAAAATATTACTAAACAATGTCAGAATGTTTTTTCGATGACGTGGATTGACGTCATTTGCTTGCAAACCGTATTAGATTTAACGTTGTACCTTCACGTTTTTTTTTAAAATTTCTATCTTTATTACACGGTTTTCGATGTGTTAATATGCTAAGTTTTCGTGAACTTTGACGTTTTTTTCTGAGATTGCTAATTTATTCGATATTTCTTAGCAGCTATCTGATTCGTTAACAAGTTTTTCTTTTCGATTCACTATGAGAATTTAGTATAAACTAACCAATATTCGTGCAAACCAACCAACTGGTTTAAAAATAACCAATATTCGTGCAAACCAACCAATTGGTTTAAAAATAACCAAACTAACCAAAGCTAACATCGTCGCTCATTTCGTTCCTTCTGTAAATATTACCCGTGAAAAGATGTGTTACCCAAAAGAAAAGACGTGCTTGTTATTATGAGAACGTGAANAACGTGAGTCAGAGCAAACAGGGCGTGTCAGTGGTTAATGTACGTGATATGGGGGGGTGGGTGAGGGGAGGCAGCACGAAGACAACGTGAAAAGCGAGACATGCAGAGTGCTCGACGACGAGTCAGTAGTGTCTGCGGTTGTGCGTTCGTATGGCTGACTGTCTTCTGCTGAACACGTTGATTCGATCGGTGAGGTGGGTTTTAACAAGCGCCTTGAAGTTTAGGATAATTTTAATTGATGACTATGAGTGGGAATTGTCTTTTTCTCACGTTTCAAAGCTTACCCCGCTGAGAGTTAGTACTTCCTATTTTGCTAGTTGTTAAGGTGATAGCTAGGAAGCGTTTATAGCTAGACAATCATCCTACCTTGTGATTTCAAACTCGAAAATCTATATGGCGCATTTGTTTTCCGATTATTTCGAACTCGATTGCGTCGCATAGTTCATTCGAAACTTTCTTAAATCCTTGCGTATTTGCCATCTATTTGCTGAATCGATAAGTAACTGTCATCTGTTGACGTATTTCAATCCATACTACGTAACAATCCCTTCGCATCTATTTTTACGCCGTAAGCATTTTTGTTTTTCAAGAGTCTTCAAGTCATAGTCATGTTAGTTTCTTGCCCGTTGTTGTTCGGCGGTGTAATCTGCACCAAGTTTTTCAATGGCCATCTTTTTAGAGCGCTCATTATTGACCGGAATTGACGTCTCTCTCTCTCTCTCTCTGACGACGTTCTACTGTACGAAAATGCTCCCAAAACTCACTTTTGAGAGCACTTTCGTAGAGAGGTTGGTGGGTGGGGGAAGGAGTGAGGAATATTCGTTTTTTAGTAAGCGCAAATTTTTACGTCGAAGTTCATGCTATATCGTTCACTGTAGGGCTGTTTAGGGCTTGCCAAAGCTGAAAATGTCTTTCAGCCTTATTTCCCAACGGACTGACCGTTGTTAATACATTTATATTTCCTGCATTTCTTTCAGATAAGCCTATGCCGAAAACGATACCAGCCAATCTGTCTTATTAGGGATTCATTTTCATAGTTGGAGAAGGGGTTAAATCTTCCATTGAGGGTTCCAGGTTGCTTCTACGAAATTTTTTTATATCTAGTGATGCACTTCATCGGCTCGAGACGATGGCATTCCATTGGCATTAGCTTCAACGAGCTTTCGAGTTGTTAAGTTGAATTGAAAAAATAAATAAATAGAGGCACGGCAGTGCACTTACATATAGATGTACACTTTTTGGGCATAAAATCTCGACAAAATGAAGACGACCCTTTTGCGTTTATTCTCAGCGACAGCATCTCTTATTCTTCTGATGGTATAGTCACGAGGCGAAGCAGTAGTCTAGTTTAAAGTTCTTTGGAATGTGACGTTGCAGTGGAACCGCGGGATGTTACTTACATTTGTGATTCTATTAAACTTCGGCAATATGACACTACCTTCATGCTTCAAAATTCTTCATCTCAATTAAGAGTATTTATCACAGCTAATGGCTTGCTAAGCGAAGAGACCCGGGTTCGATTCCCAGCGAATCGCCAAAAGGCTGACCACTAGGCGTTCCAGGAATCCGAGCAAAAACAGCCATGTGTGGTTGTCAGCTGTATCGATGATACGGGAATCGATGGAACTACAGCTGTCTTTACATCTTTGTATCACGGCTAATATATCAGTTATGTAAAAGTGAGGTGTAAGCCGTTAAAACTTATTCCGCGCATATAATTTTTTTTTTTTGAATATTTCTCACAAGACCATTATAATCCATCAGGATTCAATCGTTTCTAAATCGCTTATCCATAAAGAATAGAGGAAAGTCGCAAGCGCTGGCTAAGCTAATCTTTCGCTATATTATTATAAGAAAAAAACGCGCTTAGTTCATATCGCATCATTCATTTCAGTCCATAAAGCATTCAAATTTAGTTTTTTTTCTTCTCATATTGCCTTCAGTTGACTCAATTCATCGCTTCTTCAATCAAGCGGTTTTCTGCGATCATTCGTAGAGGTCACTGAGGTCATTCCATCTCAATGCGAACCTGTTTCTACCTCTTTCACTAGGCCATGGATTGTACTCTATGATTTGTATCCGTCATTTATAATTTTTACATCGCTTATAGTTTTGCTACGCATTAAAAATTCTTCCTCCTAGGTTCGGTTATCTGTGACCTATTTAAGACATTTGTTGGCTTTCCGGTCGACTAATTTCTTCCGGTTACAATCTTTTCCGTTTTGTTCTTTATCGCTGTCCACTTTTTTGATTGTAGTTGACCATTTTCGCATCGTTTCGAATTATTGACATCATGAAGAGCTTCCGTTCGAGGCTTATCGGGACTTTTTCTCATGTAGAAGTGCTCATGCTCATCGGTCATAAAAAAATATTTTCCATGAAAAAAAAGAAAGAAAAATATGTTTAATTCTGCATCGTACATCTCTACTTCAATCGCTTCGAACATTTTTGCACAAGCATTCGAATAGATAAATTCGCTTAGGCGTTCAATCTTTTCGCATCTCTGAGCAGTTGTCGACGTTTGCTGTGGTCACTCATCAGCATCGTCTTAGAGATGTTTATTCGCAAATCTACGGCTTTTATTTTTTTCTCTCTCTCAAAAGTTCGCCAATCATTTTTATCATTTAGCTAAAGTTGTGAAATATCGGGGCTATGTCTTCGGCAATTTTCAAATTTCGACGATCTTTTCTTCGTCGTCAGTCACGCCTCTCTTGTGCTAATCTAGCTTATCGAACAAGACTTGCGGACGTCAGTTGAATGGCAGCAACGAAAAGAACAGCAAGTTCCACTATCACACTACTCACTTAATTTTTACAGCCATTTGTCTTTCGTGCATAAAAATTCTAGACCTCGGTTTGCTTATTAAAGCGCTTTCCATATATCTACCAAGATGGTGATGTTTGTGAGCATCGATAGCGATGGTCTGTTAATAATTCGCCAAGTCTAAAGTCTATCTATTCGGCTGTCATGCTTCTATTCGTTTTGCAGCTCTACGCTTTTGTAGAGGACTTTCGAGAAACACATCGAGATGCTTTATAAAAGTAATATTCGTATTGTTTAGGCTACCATTCTGCTTCTGCAATGCCCTCCCTTCGCCTTCTGATTTCATCGATACTCGTTGCTTTTCTTCTTTTCTCATAAATTGGATTGCGTTTCCTTTCTTGAACTGAATAATTTGCTAGGAAGCTGCATTGTTTTTTCTTTCAACGAATATGTGATCAATCCTGCCATCATTCGATTTCGTATTGAATTCTTGAATAATATGGTCAGGTATTCGAGTATTTGTCTTGAGTGACCAATCGCTTTGCGTTGTCGCACTTATTCATTTATATTTTTAAAGGACAGCTTTTCGTCCATTTCAGGCCTGCCATTGACGAGAGTCTAAATTTGTGAGCCTCAATCTTGAGGCATAAAGGGGATTCAAACAGTAAAGCAGCGGAACTTTCATAATCCCCGTTAACATCTGTCACTAACATTTATCGAAATAAGTACGATAATTAATTCGCACCGGAAGCGTTTTGTCAGTAAAACGATTCCGGGGGCATCAGATATCGCAGCACTTGAGAAATGGTTGATCTCCTCCTCGAAAAAGCCGAGCCGCATATCGTTGCTAATGCTTGCGTATGTGGCTAACAATTATTAGCCTTGTGAATTTGCGAGCCTAACACCCGGAAGCTAGATATCCAATGGCAAAAAAAATTTTTTTCTTGGGACCAGCCATCCAATTTTCACAATGAGCTTCGTATCAGTCTAATTGCTGCTACGTCATCTACATGGTGAACCTCTCGAGGACTTGAGGTGTTATCTTCACAGCGTCAATCAAATTAATGCAAACGAAGGGAATATCCATTTCAAAAATCTTTGCAAGGAACTTCCTAGAGTTGCAACAATCTTGCAATCGTGACAATAGGCCCTCATTCCTTAAGTTCACCTCGATAATTCATTGAGATTTGCGTCGATGATTTGTGAAGTACAATTTTGAAATGTTTGGTCTTATTTAATCAAAATACTATCGACTTTGATAGGCACGTGAACTCGGATATATCGTTCAAATCCATAATACAAAATATGAGACCAAGGTGAAAAGTGCAGTATTGAAATCCGTTTTTTTTGCTTGTCGTTGAAGTGGGAAAGTTTTCAGGGCGAATCGTGCTCGTTCTCGTCGTTCTCCAGCTGCAGATGTTGATGTTGATACTGAGGTGGTCGTTACGCGGCCGGGACCATCACTTCCTAGGTAATCGGCATTCATCGTTTTCAAGAAATACGGCATATCGTGCTAGCTGAATTTACTTACAGTGTTTGTCCAACATCTATGAAGAATTGAGCTAGCTATTGGCTCATGCTCAGGTGTCATGGCAACTGCGACGAAAAGAATCTTTCACGAAATAGTTGATCATTTAGCAGCTTAGTGCAATCCATTAAGAAACGCTAAGCAGTTGAAAATGTTTCATTGATTTTCATAGAAATATTCTCATAAATTTTGGATTATGCAACATCATATAGCTAGCTGCACGTCTTCGTTTACTTCCAATATTCGAGCTTTCTTCTTTCTTTTGACTGCCCAAATTGTATTGCTCGTTTGAAAGGTTGATATGTCGAAACTGAGCTAGACTTAATTAATGAGGCAAATAGGGGGTCATAGGTCATATCGATTCGTCCCGACGTTGTAAAGTTTTTCATCCAGGAACTTTTTTATGAGCTTCAGCAAAAGTTCTTTAAAGAACAGGCACTCATTATGAATTAGACGGAGGTGATAAATTTCTCATCTAACGAGTATTCATCATTTCAGCTCTAATTTGAAAGGTTAAACTTTCATGGGTCATTAGTGAGTCATTAGTTGTTTAACGGATGTTGAGTGTCACCACTAGGCGACCAGCTTAATTATCACATTTATTAGCTTATATTATTTTATTCATTCATTAATTCAAATTGCTTTATTCAACCATAAAGAAACCATACAACCGTTTAAGCTTATTTAACCATTTAAGCAATTGCTTTCATTCACAATCTGCTCATATCGATTATAGCTATACATTTTTGTAATGTCAATAAATTCCAGACTTCTCTGCAAATATTCGACTTCCTTAGTTGAGTTTTTTCTGAGTACTTAAATGCTGCCTGCAATATTTTTCATGCCGATATGAGGCGAATGTGTCATCTGCTGGACTCTGAATTTAAATTGAAAGTTTTTCGACGTTTTTGCTCTTTTCACTTTTTTTTGATTCATTTATCTCGTTGTGGCCTTATCGCTTAATGCATAAGATCGAATTGATTTTTAGGCAACAAAAGACAGATCGAACATCAGAAAGTCCTATGGCATTTCCTGATATGGCTTCTTATGAATCTGCAGTTCAAGATGTTGTTTGCATCAAAAGTCAGTTGCTGGAACTACAAAGGATCATTAATGTATGCATTTATTGTGTTGCTGTGTGCGTGTGTTTGTATGATTACATCTCATTAGGTTATTAGCTAAATTATAAGAAATATCAGCGCTTTGGTCTACTTCCTCATCTTCTTTTTTTCCGGGAAGAAGGGTGAAACGTTTTTGCTTGGGAAGAAAGAAATGGGTAACGGAACCTCTTTCGATCCAGCACTCAAGCTCAACAGTGCCAAAATTTGAGCTAAAATCGCTTTGAAGAATGAATGAAATCTCTTGATACGTTTTATCGTCGATGGACTCATTAAAAGATACAGGAGGAGTGACGGATATTTTCGAGTGCGTCTTTTTTTGAATCTTTTCCCCGTTTTGACCGCACAGGAGGCAGAAAGATATTCCTAGCTCGAAACAGAATGGATGACCAGCACTCGAAACAGAACATGCTCCCTATCCCCATCCCCGCACACTCCATGGGTCGGAGTCTATGTATGTAGAGTAGATGACTAGCCTTTCATGC
>JAARMF010001053.1:41888-53756 GCA_022844705.1 Toxascaris leonina | reverse complement strand
TGTTCAATGTGATCAATGTGATCCACTAAAGAAAGCAGCGACGTTCCAATATAATGGCTGTGAATTCCTTAAATGATTTAAATATCACTTATGACAATCTATTCAACCAATCAGTGTTCCATGGTCTGCAATGAATCTGGCGCATACTTCCAGGAATTCCATAATTTTTAAAATGTGAAGAATCCCGAAAATATTGGCTCTATGTGCAGATAATTTTATAAACATCTGAATCGCACCTGCATTTAGATACTATCCTTAATGCAAGAATTTGAATTACTTGGTTGTTGTCACGAGCGAGTCGGAAGTCTTAACGAAAGCAGTCGAAGGCGTTTGATTTTATGCATGTATTTACTGCGAGATCCAAGTAAGTTCAAGTCTTTTTTCTTGCAATGGTTGGGATTATAGATGAAAGCTGCCATACGGAACTTGATACACACATTACTTGCTTTAATAAAAATTGCTGTAGTAGATAACACGTGTATTTTGATTGTAGTTTGTATCGCCACTTTGTAATTCAATCTCAGCAAACCGAAAGAAAAACTGAGCAAGTGA
Source organism: Toxascaris leonina (assembly GCA_022844705.1). Taxonomy (NCBI): domain Eukaryota; kingdom Metazoa; phylum Nematoda; class Chromadorea; order Rhabditida; family Ascarididae; genus Toxascaris; species Toxascaris leonina. The sequence continues at coordinate 53,204 of JAARMF010001053.1, read as the reverse complement.
ATGTATAACTGGACGTTTAAAGACCTCATTATAAGTAAAGTCATAATTGTTAATGTTCAGAACAGATTTTATTGGGCTTCTAGAAATTCGATGACTTTGCGATATTGAAGACCTGAATCCAGCCTTAATTTAAAAATTAATTGTCTTCGAAAGCAATGCTGCTTGACTGCTCATGTACAAATTGCTCATTCCGACTTCATCATTTACTGTCTCTAATCTGAGCCCTCCACCTTCGAATACCATCGTCTGCGGATACTTGTTTTGCGTTTTCAGTCATGGAATATAACGGCTTCGGGTGGGCGAATTCCTTTCCCTTCTCGTCCTGCATCCCAACGAAAAGGATTTGTCTTTCCCTATTCTGAACCCGTTCTTCGCTGAAGGATGTTCGGGCTATGTTTCCATCGAAATGAATGTGAACATGTTTGTCAGTGTGTATTGGTACGACTAGTCAAGGTGAAAATGTCACCATGAAAATAGCAGGTATGAGGATAAAATAAATTCGCTTTGAGTATTGGTGCTCCTGGATGAGCCAACCAGAGATATTGAATCACTGTCGGGCTATCAGTTGATGTCCTCACTCAGCAACTATATGAAACGTAATCAACGAATGGCAGTTGTGGCAATGCGATGTCCGCGTTCGGATCTCTACCAACTAATGACTCGTATTACTATTCTATTCTATGGCGAAACTCTCTATTCTGGTCTTTGTTTACATTTTGTTAATAAACAAGTACTGCATGCAAACAGCATAGTGAAATCTAGCAAGCACTTTTTTACATTTAATCTGTATTATCGATTCTTTGGATGCCTCTGTGATAGGTAATATGAAAGGTAGTGCAACTATAAAAGAATTCACGTCTGTCATAGCTGGCTCATAGTTGTATTTTCAAACGTCTTTGTGGGAATTTTTCAAAGAAGGGGATGCTGAGGTGAGGGAATTGAGAAGGATGAATGAGAACAATGCATCTGATTACTGCACTGAATCTTGGCTGTCTTCCTCCGTTCCTCGAAGGTACAAACGCCGGAGTATAGTTATTGTTTCGATGTAGAATCTTGTCGAACTGCAACGTATAAATAACAACAAAAGATTGAACGGGGATCATATTCTAAAACCTTACATGACTATATGAGGCATATTACTCTTCTGCCGCCTTATCCTGGGTGCATCACCTCTTTTCATGCTCTCATCCTTTCTTTTCTCCGAAATTTCTCGCGCTTGACCTCGAATTTTCCTCATGACCTCGAATTTTCCTCAGTTTTATGAAACTGCAAAAGGAAGAGTAGTTGGGAATTATGCGATTTCGCATTTATATTTATTTCTTGTTGTAATGAGTTCATATTTGTATCTTTTAAACGCATTCATTAATCGATGTCTTCTCTTCAGGTTACACCAAACAAATGCCCCTTTATTTCCGGCAGGTTGGCTATCCATGCCCGAATAACGAGAATCCGGCTGTTTATTACCGTAAGCACTATTAGGAACCCTTGCGTAGAGATGTTTTGCGATAGTGGTGTCTCTATTGGGTCCCAATGAGCAATTTTGGCAACTACTTATTTGTAGAAGACAATATTCTCCTTTAATATGCTGCTAAAGTTGTATATACATTAGGCTGCATAGTTCATTCTCCAAGTTCTCCAAGGCTGCATAGTTCACTGCATGTGACCTTTTCCCTTCATATATAAGTTGTCAGAATACAATGGTCTAAAATATGCTAGATCCAGTGAAGTCGTATTTAACAAGGATCACTTGTGATACTATCCATTGCAAAAGTGTTATTTCAGTCTCTTTGGCAACAATCGACAGAGAGACATCTGAGAGGTACTACGAGACGCAACAACAAGCATCTCAGCTCATCCAAACGTTCAAGGTTACTGTACCGACTTTTCGTTGAATACTGCTGAAGCAATGATAACGCGTAAGAAACTTTTGGTGACTAAAGACGCTTATCATTTTCAGTGCATTCGCATATCTATAATATCTCACCACAGAGCGTGCATGCGCCTATACTGTCACGGTGTTCATATTCAAATTTCTTGGTGACTAGTGCCAATCAATTGGGTAACAGCGGTGACTCATAATTCTGTGCTGACTTGTTATCAGAAGCACAACTTATCATGATCTCTATTGCTTGATTTTTTTAAAGCCATCATCATCGTGATCGCACTCAGAGTAGACAGCATGAAGGCAAACTGGATTCCTTATAAGCGTGATATGAATGGTGGCATAGCCGATCTGGAATATGAGCAGGAAAGGAATTGAGCAACCCTGTTAGTCTCGGGGAATCCGAGGGCGAAGGAATGAAGAATGAAGCAAAATTCTACACCGCCGATGAAATTTAAGGGAACAGCTATTTGGGCGTGATATCACCGGTCATCCTTACAGGGAAAATGCATTCTCATCGGCGTCTCACCTCATCTCCTTTCGCAGCCACCTCCCCCTCCCCAACAAATCCTGGGCCTTCAGGCGGGCGGGCTTTTCGCTTTATAATAGAGTATTTCAGTTTCTTGCTATTAAAAAAATGGAGAGTCCATGGATCAAAAGATTTGATTGGTCATCCAGTGATTAATTACATTACCCGTGATCTCAAACATCCGGGTCAGAAACGGTGTTGCGGTACTAGCTACCACTGGAGAATGAGTTGTGTGAGAAACAACGAAATTAGGAATATGCCTCTTTCTTTTCACCTTAACAACCTCTCTCATCGAATCTTCTAAGATACATCCTCCGTTCGTAGGTTTTTGTATAAGATCCAGTCTGATGGTTACTCACTTCATTTATTATCGAAAACGTGTCATCATTCATCTTCGTTTATGCTGATACTCTTGAAAACGCGTTTATCTCTCTCTCCCACTCCTCACCCTTGTGCTTCTCCACCTGTAACTCTGCAAAGTGTGAAAACTAGGCGACGATTCTTGTATCATTTCCCCTATGCTACCACACATTCACCTCTCATCTACTGCAGATAACATCGTCTCTGCTCTTTATGCAGAACACTTTTTTGAAGGCGCGTAAGAGAAACCAATTGAGGCGTCATTTTTATCTTTTCCTTCGTTATAGAAACTCAATAACAATTACTTTTTTGTGTTTTTGAATTAGTTTGTTGTTCATTTAAATAAAAGAATTTTGAAGGACGATCGATTCAGGCAGACTCAAATGATACTTCATTAAGTCACTTTTAACCATTTATGGTTCGCAAAACCGCAGCCAGTAAGAGCACCAAATTGAAAGCGAGGAGGAGGAGGGGGGAGGTATGGGGTGGGGAGGAGGAGAGGAGGAGGAAACGAAATCGTTACCGTCAAAGAAGCGTTCTGAAAAAGTGTCCTGCAAAATTGCACTTAGAATACAAACAATAATAATCTTTCCGAACTGGAATTAAAAAGAATGTATTCCCTCAAGGTATAACGAATTATCGGCATTATTCGTTTAAAAACAATCAAAAACAATACAGAATCGATGAAAAGTTTATTAGGTGTGAATGTTTTCAATTAATAAATTTTGAATTTCGCTTGAGGGCTTGCCTAAAAGATGTCAACTCGACGTTGCATCGAAGATTGTCAAAATAAAAAACATCGTGGATCGAGGCATTAATTTGCGTTGATGTGATTGCTTCCTTTGAATGCGTGTTGCTTCAGCAACATGCGACCACTCAACAAGGACGGCCATCACTTATCGAACCAATATATCCGATTGTTCATAAACGTCCGCTCTGTGTCCTTGGTACTACTAACTCTTTCAACAAATTGCTTACCTTGGCAAGGTATGCAAACTTCAGGAAATTTTATTACTTATTTCCAAGCAAAGGAATAGAATAGGTAAATGAAACATCGAAGGAATCAATCAATAAAACTTCTGGAAGGCGTTGCACACAATCAAACGAAATGAAAAAATGATGGGGGCATTGAAAACAAAAAACAAATCGTCTTTATCAATCATCAATCACTCATCCAACCTTATTTAACATCACTTACTTCTGCAGTCGTATATCAACCAAAAAGCTTAAGAAATTGCGCAACGCGTTTAAATATTTATCATTTTCGGAAAGTGTTCCACTCTTATAGTTGCTTATATTTGTTTATTTCATTAATATCCACTCAAGATCATTCAGCCATAATTCCACTACGAAATGGCTCAATTTTTAGGCGATCTTCTGCGGTGCTCATGTCTTCTTGGGCGTCGATATTCACTCGCCTTATTATTCTACCATTATGCGCCTTTTCTATCGTATTTTATGGTGTTCGGCTCCCACATGAAAGTCCCTATATTCCTTTGAGTTTGACTGCAATGTACTTTAACTGCATATTACTCTTCTCTATAGCAGCCATATTCACTGCTGCTAGCTGCTGTAAGTTAATTGTTATCAAATAGTAAAGCGAAGATTCTCTCGTTTTCGAAAATTCGCCCTCATACTTCAACATTTTCCATCTGCCACTCTTCTTCTGCTGTCTGCTCAAAGGCTGTAAAATGTGGCAGACACATTTGTTGTGAGAATGGGAAACAATTGTGGTTTCTTTTTTAAGTGCAGATTTAAGTTGTACCAAGTGATTAATTCCCTACGTTAATTAGAAGCTGAAGTGAGGATTGCACAAGGCGACAAGAAAATACATTGGCTACGAAATTGGTCTGAACGCTGTCGTGAAGCTTATTAAATACAGAGCAGTTGCAATGGATGACGGTAGGACAGCGATGTACGCACCTTTGCTTCTGTTTCGGAGTTGGAAGGGGAGGCGAGGTGGACAGGGGCTGAGGTGCTAGGTCCCTGTCAACAGGTAATCAAAATATCGTCCCATTCAACGATTTTACCATCAAAAGCTGCAAAATAGTGTGCGTTGTTTTCTTCAACAAAAGCTACCAACTGCAAATTTCGTCTGCAAATATATTCCCGCAAAAAGTTCGAATTCGAAACTCATCGATCATTTTGTTTATGGATATGCCGTTCAACATTTCCCATAATGTACTTGTCAAGTTTGAGGTTGACACGAAAAGGATTGCTGCCATCACACCGAAACTCAAACATCTAGAGATATCGCAAATTGAGGTCAAAAATGTTTTCATTTTTGAATTGTTTTTGACTTCCTATTTGGATCAGCTTAGGTGATTTACCGATCGATGAGCAGTCGTGAAGAACATGATGATATGAATATTCTGTTGAATGCGAATGAGTTCAAAGTGATTTTAAATTTGAGATGCAGTAATGAGACATCGTCTAGCTGATGAAGTGGAAGGAGATGTTGCTAATGGCGCCCTCGAGATGTCTGCTTGGTTGATCGCTTCTTTTCCAATTGATCTCGCTTCCGTTCTTTCGTCAGCTTTCGCTGTCATTTGGTCAGTGCATTTGTTATCATTTTGCTTTCTACGGTAGATCATTCTGTTGAAATTTTTGCTTTTAACAAATTTCAGACGTTGAAGTAAAAAAAAAGAAACGGGTTCAACCCAACCCATTTTGTGCTCACCGATTGATTCATGGCTAAACCAGGAATTCAGCAGTACATGGACATCAATCTTAGGAAAACATGAACGAGGATCGGTGGTGGAAGAAGTGCATCGAAACAGTTCGGCAAAACAAATTTTGTAGAGTGCAGTGTTTTGAATATTTCTTTGCTGAAAACACTTGTTGTCTTCTCGCTGCAGTATTTTATGTTCGCAAAATTGGCGACAAATATTTGAAGAAGAAGAAAAGCAAAGCAATAATTTTGTTTCATCATAAACATATGTTTGTCGAATGATTTAAGGAATCTCGAAAAATGAAGGATTTGTAGAAAATTTCTTTTCGTTCCTCTCCTTTTTCGTTTTCCACATAAGCAAAAATCTCTTGAAGAGAATGGTTGGAAGCGGTGCACTATATCTTCCTCAGAAGAGGGTTTTTGAGAGTGGGATTTCGAGGAATATTCGAATTCTCGGACAGAAGCGCGATGTTGATGGACATGTGCTTTTTTTATAGTTCCACAACTTCTACTGAGACTGGTGAAAGTGCAGAAAATTTCTTGATTCTGAAACTAGAATTTCGATGGAACTGTGTACATTATGGTAGCAATATCTGCATCCGAAACTTACAACTACAAAGGCCAATAATATTTCTGCTGCGGAACTCACATAAATTGAAGAGAAAAACGAGTCAAAGACATGTTTATCGAGAGCCGAAGATATGATGAAAAGGCTCGACCAGTATGTGGCACGTCATTTTCATTCTTATGGGAACGAAAAGAATTCACCAATAGACCGGCGCAACCTATTCTGCACTCGGCTTTAAATGAATTTCAGGGATCTGTCACCTGATAATCAATTCCAGGTTTTGTAATCTCGCGTCTGATTTCGCTAATTATTTGAAAATATCGTTTCTCCTATGGTGTTGTTATGAGACATCTTCCCTGCTGACCATTTTCTGGATGTTATTCTTCAGAAGCTGCTATAAAGCATTGCTCACCTCGCTTACCTTTTGCATATTTTCACTCACCTACGCCGGAGCATTCCTGAGGTAGGTGGTGCTTTTTTCTTTGCCGCTTCATAGAAGAGGATTTCAATCTCTGAAGTCATGAAGTATCTGTAGTTTTTATTTTATTTTAAATATTAATCTCGTAGATCAGGCAAAATCGAAAGAAAATTGGAGAAAGAGCCGCACAATATACGCCTTTGCATTTTGACATCTGACCAGCCAGTTTCATAGTGGACCAGTAAACTGTGTAATATTCAGAATAGAGTTTGCATGTTTCAGTTGTTTTTGATGCCTGTATTGGTCTTCTTTTTTGCGACGCAACCAGTATAAAATTTCACTTCGAGTGATATAGACTGTAATAGTGCCTTTCTAAGTTGGCATGTAAATGCAATGGGATAGGTATGTGTGCTATACCCGTCACATTTCCGAATGCTACCTTTAATGGTTCTCGCGTTTTGCTGCATTGAAATTCGTGCAAAAGGCAATACAGGTCAATCTTGTAGCGTTACGTGAGGAATGGATTTGCGTTCATAAATTTTCGGCTTCGTAAACCTCAAGATGAATTTTAAACCAGAAATGCAAATTCAGATGCTTTATCTTCTCAACTTTGTCCATCTGACAGCAACTCTCACGACAGCAGTTATATTCTCCTGTGAAATAGGGAAACTCGTATGTTGATAGGCACTTCTTTGTTTGTGTATATGGGATTCCTAGTTTAACGTAGAATGTNTTGTTTGTGTATATGGGATTCCTAGTTTAACGTAGAATGTTATGTATAGCAGCAACGACCATCCAATACTTTGTCATGCATCATGTGTTTTTGCACTTTCTGTTTCCGTCATATGTACGCGACATTTGCGCCGTAATTCTGTTTGCAACTCATTGCAGTCTTTTTAAGGGAATTAGCAGTACTTTAGTGTCAAATGAGGGGAAAAATCATCCCGACTTTTGATTTCTTCAATAACACTTATGAAAAGGAACCGGGACACGAATGCTTCAACGAAAATTTCACCTGCAGTATCATTCCTTTGATGAAAAAATTCGGGCAAAGTTTGCCCCATAAAAAAGTTTATGAATATAAAAAAGTCTAAAATTCGAAAATTCGCTTCAAACGGAAATAAAAAAAAATTATTTTTAGAGCTCCACGAAGTTTAGCGATGACAAATGTTTTGGCTGAGTACGGCACATACGGAAGCATTTTTCGTTACGTAACATCGCTGCTCAACAACGAATGCGTATCATCTGTGAGAATCGCTAATTGCTCAAGAACGGAGCGTCGAGATATCGACCCAACTCCGCCGAACTTGTTTTGCCGGTATTTTATGTGTTTGCGATTGGGATAGTGATAACATCACATTGAAGCAATGAAATCACTCTAGCTTCTTTATATTCCATTCTGATCGAAATTTGTTTCGACTTGGTTTCCTTCATAGTCTTCCATTCTTTTCGGCAACAACGAATTACAAACATTTTCTGCTCCTTCATGTGCGAATTTGTTAAGGAATTTTGTTGCTTTAAGCAGGGCATTGGAATAGAGCTTCACTTAGGCGTATAGCGGAATCCAATAATTTTACCAAATGTAAATGAAAATCCGAAAGTTGCATAAAGTTCATGCAATTATGACGCAGTAATTTCAGCAGCGAAGGGGGGTCATCAATACTGGCAAATCATTTCATTTTTCAACTAGAATATTTCTGTCCCGTTTTAACATATTCCTGAATATATTGCATGCTGAGATGCCCATTGCGTATAAAATGACTTTGAAGAGATTGCTATAGCGATTATCGAATAAGCTGGGCAGTATAATAGTACGTGAAATTTGGCTGGCATTCTGCATTTTCAAGCTTTCAATCGACAATCGTCTGAGGTGATGTCGCAAAATGTGTCTGAATATTTCGGAAGTTGGAAAACAAATTTCTATATGGCTTCATGATCACAAAAGCGGATCAAGTTAAGGCAGCGTGAAGCAATTTTGAATATCTTCGCGAGCGGGACACTTAGATATTTATTTCTTTGTTCGTTCCATCCAATCGTGCGCCTTTATCGTGCACTCTTTGTGCTCTTTTTACATGATTTTGTCAGTGCGAGCAATGTTGGATGAATTCGTTGATAAGTTTTTGATTACAGCTGGAAGAGTGGTGTGGCCTCTTTGGAAGAAATCTATCCGGAAAGTTCCGATTATGCGAATATAATATTCAATTTTTGTGGCGCTATGATATATGTATTTGTCGTGGGCATTATTGTTATTATTTGTCATCACTGTGTAAAATTTCGCTTTAAAACCAATAAATAAAATTGTGGCGGAAATTGATTTAAAATTAATAAAAGGATACTGAAGATCGTTGGCTTATGAAGAAACGTCAAATTGAAGTGAAATACTTAAAAAAGGAGTATAATCTAAATCGAATGACTCGTTTTATTGATGTAAAAAGTTTTATTTAAGCCGAGTGCCTGCTACCGAATGGTGTGAGTCTCGACAAGAATGACAATACCTCTCCACATATACATATGTGTTTGTGTGTATTTTTGTAGTCATATGTGAGACTGTGTCTGTCTGCCTTTCTGATATGTTCTATTCAAGACCGATGTTGCAGCTAAGGTTGAAGAGTGTAATGTGCAAGTTAGGATGTCTGCCTAGGCAACCGTTCGAGTTCATCTGTCAATTATGAAAGCACTTATGGTCATTTCCTGAAGCGCAAAATTCCCTTCAAACACAAAGGGACTTTTATTCGCCAGAACATAGTCTGCTTTGACCCTTCATCAATAAATACGAGAAACCTCGTGGTTTTTTAATCTCTATCAAAGGGATGGCACTCAGCTACAGTTGGTCGTACTTAAAGTGTTCTGAGTTTAGTCAGTTTCAATAGTTTACTGATTTATTAATTGCGTACGGTTGATAAAATGTATCCCACATGAGCCATGTCTATGGCTGCGTCATATAGCCTTTGTCCAATTGGTCCTATTTTGCTGTATCGACCAGTTTCAAAGATGCGGCGAGATTTCCACCAGGATTTAACTTGGGATTTCAAAGTCCCGGAAATCGGTGGTTCGGGATGAAGCTGTGGTTATTCCGATGTTTAAAAGCTTCAAAAGTCTTGTCCTAGAAGCTTGGCAGCCTCCGAGGAAATTAATTGCTAAGAAAGTTGGGATGAAATTGAGGCCTGTTGATATTCGAAAGTTTCAAAAAACCGAGGCTTACCAAATATCGAGGTTTCTTATTCGAAATTTTTCCAGGTTCAAAGTTATTTACGATCCACAGATAGTGCTGATGAATAGTTGAATCTGAAAGAATTAGGCTCGATTTTTCAGCTGCCTTAGATTTCAAGGTCACCTGAATTTCGTTCGGGCGGATCTCAGTTTCCAGCTTCCTCGGCTGCTAGATTATTGTAAGATTCAAGTTCCTTGAAAAAATGATGAGGCTAATGAAATCGGGTATGTGGCATTCAACTGCACAATTTTCTAAGGAATGCTAATAAAAACGAGCTATGAGTGCAGTGGCGTGATGTGGCATCATTTAGCGACTTTTTGATTATGAGGTCGTTCACCTCAATATATGCGGAATGCTTCCGAACAAAAGACGGCGGGGCTGCTATTTCATTCACAAACGTCCTCGCCAGCTCCGCCTCTCTTTTAGCGCCTGCAAATCCACTTGATAACTGCTGCCGCTTAGGAATGTCAATTTACGTGAAATTTGTTCCACGGAAATGAAAACTGATCTCAAATGGCCGAATATCTCTTTCAAAATTTACGATATGTAGTCTTCACGGAGTGAATAAAATTTGCGATGCATCTGTCTGTGTCCGTCTGTGTAGGTTGTCCAATTGTTGCACAGTGCATTGGCACTCGCTCGATTGAGTCACTTCTTCACAGCAAAGTCAACGGGTTCCGAATTGAATATGAACTTCAATGCAGGATCAGTTTGTTGGTCGCACATTTTGTGCACTTAGATGGACGCCACTATGAATCATTTTGAAGAGCCGAGTCAAGCCACTTTAGTGCCTGCAATTTTCCACTGTTATAACATAGCGATTTTCGATGTGTTGCTTGACTCGTTTCCATCTGCCGATTTGTTTATGCTCGTCGTGGCTAATTATTTGCAGTTGTTTATCGAAAAAAACGAGTTATTTTCCGTTACTTGTCAACTAAATTTTTGATTCTCTTTAATAGAGGGGTTTTAATATTCAGGCGTGAAGGGTGCTCGATCTATACTTAAGGTTTGGGGTATGGTAAAAACTCCTTATGTTTTAGGAATTCTTATGTGCTATATATATTTCGGATGCAATCATCAACATCTATAGGCTGAGGTTTGCTGAAAATGAGAAATTCGATTCGGCTCAATGCGCTGAATCTGAATGTAAATGTGGAAAGCGCTGAAATGTAAACATGAATATATGTGCGATAAAATAAAGAAATAGAGCGTGGTTGGTTCATAGAAAAATGCTGCCAGGTGCAATATTTGCTTAAAGACGCCTTTCATTAAGCGTCACAAGCGAAGATTCATTGAAAATTCGTCAGCAAACTGAAATCGTGATGCCCTATTCATGTGCCTAAAATGGGGGTCGAATGAAGAACTTCGAGACGTAAGATACCTGCGAAGAACGCATGTAACAATCACTTGGCATTATAAGCAAATTTACAATCATCATTTCAAAAAAAGTAAATTTATTTGCTGGATGTCCGTTCCTAAAGATACGATGCTATAGGGCATTTCATCACTCAGTCACTGTACTCCCTCAAGTTGACTCTAAGTTTCTTTATATTGCAATCGAGGGGTTTTCCATGAACAATGTTTTTAAAATTTTCCCCAAGTTTCAAGAAAAGGCTGTCTGCTGAAGGGAGCCTCATATATTTTGCATTCAAGACAGAGGGGGGGGGGGGGGGGGGC
>JAARMF010001053.1:0-41876 GCA_022844705.1 Toxascaris leonina | reverse complement strand
TGGACAAAGGAGCTGGGTTAGTGTATTATCATGGGAGGGTTTGTCTGTTCTGGAAGGTGATATATTTTGTTTCATCGTAGTGTGTTCGTGGAGGTATAGTAAGTTGAAAGAAAGGACCAATGAAAAATATTTCGTTTCCTGCTGTTATGAATAATTGAAAATAATCCAAAAAATGCGATGATCCAATTATTTATCTCAGCAAATACGATCTTTCTTGCATTCATTTCGCTATATTTCAAGCCGGCTTCTCATGTTAATTTCGCAATTTTTCTATTATGATATCATCAGTGAAAGGTTTCGACAAAAAGAGTTTATGCAGAGTTTAATATCCGGTTTGGAAATAGCGCAGATGCATTCTTGAAGTGTGAAATGAATGAAGAATGTTCACTCAGTTTGCTCATGATGCAAGCTTGACATCATTGAGTGCAAACTGGAATGTGAATGAATGAGTTTTGTGGCAGATGACCGAGTGGCTGCGAGCCATATGGATGAAATTAGTCCATGAAGTTGCAGCTGTCGAAAGCCTCCGCAGATGAAATATCTTGAGCATTTTATGTACTTTGGAATGTCTGTCGTTCTTGCAACAGAAGAAATGATGCAAATAGGAGCTGAGTGTCTGCATTGTTTTAGTGAATTCCTCTTCAAAATTTGGCATTGTAGTCTACTTGCTAAACTCTGTATTTCCTTTCTCAAAGAGAATCTTTTTTTCACTTAAGCTTGCACTGACGCTGTAAAAAAGTGCTCCTGAGTCATAATTTCACGACTTTTGGGAATGCCATTGAGTGCATTTTTTTTGTCTGGGAATTCTTGTTTGTCTTTCGCACTCATTGGTGGACACGAGATGCCAATGAATTGCGACATTGTGACAATGGCGCAACAAAAAAGTGATGGCAGTTTAAACAAGGAAATTTCGGATTTCTAGACAACAATCTGCAGTGGTGCCGAACGGCATTAAAAATTTATTCGTCTAAGATCATTGAAAATGACGGCGAATTGCAAACACGATTCTCTTGTACGATGCAAAAGTGCATTTATTTTTAGATTGCAGTTTACTTCAGAACCTCAGCGTCTCGCGCTAACATCTGTTGTTGTCGACGAACCAAAACGTGCTTGTGAGCATTCTGCACTGATATCAACGCTCGAATTAAATCCATTAATGCATATTATCATCAAGGTTTCAAAGTTTATTAGTGATTTCGATCAAATTTAGTTTCGTCGAGACTGTGAAAGGCCACTGTAAGGCAAAAAAAGTACCAAATGAATCCTCAATATTGGCAAGTTGCCATTAACAAGCTCCGTTGAAAAATATGGCTATTTTATTGCGCTCAGCACAATTGAAAACAACCATTTGGCAGCAATGGAGGCTGGCATTTTTAGCAACTTCTCCTGAGGACTTCCGGCGCTGACGTCCACCAGAGGACTTCCGCTGCCCGTGATTGGTGCAACCAAGCCAGGTAACAGTGACCATTATGAAATTTGTTTCATTGTTTTTGAAAAGTGTAACAATCATTATTGACCATATGTTGATCGCATAATTGATTCCCTTGGTCACTGATGAAATGAACTTCCGTAAAGAGACCGGTATTATAATGGTGCACGTTATATTACTTACATCATTTGGAAGTTGATTGCAGTAATGAAATGGCAATAGTTCACCGAAATGCTGCAATTTGAATAGGCGTTTCATTGGCTTGAATCTTCGATCGTTATCATTTTGAATTCTGCTGCGATCCTTCGAGAAGCTAATAGTGGCTCAGATTCTTGCTCAACGATTTTAGCAAAGAAGGTTTCAACACAAACCGATGGAGCTCAATATTCATCTACTACTGCACACTATTTCTTTCATCGTTTCGTAGTTTTTCATTGTATTGATCCCCTTGTGATTTCAGCTGCAAGAGAACATTTTAAATTTTCACTATATTTTTCTATTCGACATCCGTTAAACTCTCTATGGATCACTTTCAATCGCATATGATAATATAGTGAATGATGAATGATAATGATAGCAAAGGCATCCTCAACTTCTCAAATTCACTTTTCTATCGATGAAATTATTTCCGCGGAAGAAAATTGTGCCGCCATATTTTCGCAATAATAAGCCGTCAGTTAAGAATTACATGTAAAAGAGATTTGTTTTTTCAAAAATTTCAGTGAAAATAAGTGACAAACGCAATAGACACATTTGTCTGTTGAGAAGTGCTTCATATGAAAACATTTGAACTAAATTAATTAGTGCTGATAAACGACGATTACGAGTGTTGTCGACTCGACGGCACTGGTGTGACTCACGCCTATTGCTCATCTGATGCATACCTGGGAATACTCACATTTGAATGTACCTTCAAATATTGCCTCAATGCATGTGTACTATCGAACATTTGCTGCTTAATGAAGAGCACGAAAGACGATGAAAGAATCACTTTTGCGTTTGGAACAATATTCATTAGAATGCGATCGGCAGCAATGCATTTTTGTGTTGAATATGTTGTAGATTCGGAATCGATCTAAAGTCTGAAACAATTGACGAACTTTTTCACTATTGCTTCATTTGTCTTCGAAAGGCTTATTGAATCGTAAAACTTTAATTGAGGCTGCCAAAATTACGAAAGAATCAACAGGGGATGGAACAGGATATTTCAGTGTACTTTTTGCTCACGAGTTGACTGAAAAGGAAGTAAACTGAAACAAGCGACCTTCAAACTGAACGTAAAAAGAACGAGCTTGCAGTCATATAAACTGATTACGAATATTTTTCTCAGTGGAAAACTTTGAATCCACCATTCGTATCATAGTGCATCGCTGCCACCCTCTCACTGCCCTCAGCTATTAACGAGCATGAAAAGCAAAAAGATCTCTTGAATACGTCAGCTAGAACAGTAGACCTCTCCTTTCTTCAACAGGACATGAAAATCAAAATTCATCTCATCCGTTCTTCAGATAAGAGAAAATAGATTTCCTCTTTAATGCAAGCCAATCTTGGAGAAGAGTTTGTCATCTTCTTGAAGAAATAGGGAAATAGAAGTTATTTTAAAGAAGAAAACTTTCCTAAAGAGGCCTTGTTGACTATAAGATCCAAATTCGCATCTTATGTAAAATAGACAGTTTTTGGTTTCTACTGCGGAAAGCGCGGAATTTGGTAACTTCCGCAATGATCGCAGCTACCGCTTGAGCTGATGTCCTTGAGAAGTCCGCCAAAGAGTGGCTACCGGCAAGGTAGGGGACATGCACCTGCAGCTGCAACAGCAGGGAGATTCAAGAGGATGTGATTTAAGCCAATCATGCAAAGAAATAATACCAAAGCAGTGTAGTGATGCATTTCTGTCTTATTACGAGTCAGATGGTATAAAATTTGGGCAGATTCTTCGGTCCTGAATATATGCCAACCATCTCTTGCTTACGTACCTGAAAGTCTCTTATTCATGCAGGATGTTCCTGCAGAGATAGTCACAAACGCCTCTCAGCTGCGTGCCACCTTTTGCACGCCAATGTCCCTTGGCAACAAGAAATTCTGCATTTGCATTTTTAAGTGAAAAATTCGACGCGTAGGCGCGATATATGCATGATGTCGGTCGCATGAAACCAGTTTGTTGGATCGCTGCCTGAGTCGTTCAGGAGGCATATTGCCGCATGCAGATGCGCAATTCCATGGCTTCCGCTTGCATTGCTTTTATTGTCTTCAATGAAGAATATTTACCTATAAATTCTCTCTTTTTTGGTTGTTTTCCATTTTCGATTTGCTATTCAAATATTACAAGTGTTTTCTGGGCTCAATCTTATCAGGAAAGTTTCCGAAATCTTTTTCAGGTTCATAATAAACTGTTGGATATAGCAAAAATATTTGCTACCATAGCATGTCTGCGTTATTTTTAAGAACCGTTTTCATTCATTAGATAAAAGAATGTTGTGAACTGCAGCTATCATTCAACTGCGAAGGCATCAGCATCAGTTCATGAGACTCATTGCAGATCGTAGTTTGATGAAACATATAAGTCTTATGCGCAACCTATTTCACCACCGGATCGCTTGATTAGTTTGAACACTGCCTCTGCTGCACTTTTTCGTGACTGTAGTATTAAAATGATGTATCTTCAACGTAATTTCAGCAGACCACGTTCAAAGACATGGAGCAGATTTTGAGCGGTCTTAGACCAATATGGGGTAGTCGTCGTATTACAATGAAGGGTACAACATTTCACTGAAACATCAGTAGGCAGCAAAAGTAATTTTTTCCGTTGAAAAATGAAGTTTATTGAGAGCTCTCAAGAAGCTACAAGTCCACTGACAGTAAAACGAACGAAAATTGGCATAAAATATCTGTAAAATATTCTATTGCCTTTTCAGCGTCAATTCTGACGAATGAAAAACAATGCTGAAATTCAGTTTTTTCATTGAAATTTAGTGCAATAACTCACCTTTCCGGCTGATTCTCATCGCCTCTGCTAATCGAAATGGCATTGTTCGTTATCATCAGAAATTATGCTTCAATCAGTGGCCTATTTGCTTATGTATGTTTGTTAATGGAAAGTCGAATTTTGTTCTCGTAAATTCATTCACCGAAATTATACATATCGCAACGGTGTGGAAACCTTTTGAAACACACAAGCCTTCTGACTTACCTTCACTTATATAGTCATATTTAACAACTAATTGAAAATTTAACATAGTGTCTGCAGGAGGCCTTTAGTACAGCGTTAGCTAAACAAATGTGGAAGAGGAAAACAAGCAGTAGCAACTTGAAGTGAAGAAAAGGAAAACAACGAGCGCCACAGAGGGGGACAGAGGAGGGGAAAGAGAGGGCAAGAGAAAAAGAGGAGGAGAGAGAAAAGGATGGGGATGATAAAGCAAGGAACGGGGAAAGGAAGTGAAAGAAACGTCAACGGGATGTGCAAGCACCAACTTCATGAGCATGTTAGTCCTTCTGAATTCCATTAATGTGATAACATATTGTGCGCAATGTTATTTTTTCGAGTTTTCTGCAGAAGGGGAAATGATAACCCAACAATTTTTCATTTTGTGCAGATGTAAGAAAGGCAGCTAGTGACGCCAATTTCATAGAAACACTAATTTTGCTTTTTAGAGCGCTGAGAAATTTTGAGTTTGCTGAAGAGGAAAGATTTTAGCACTTCGCCCTGAGGTGTGCACAGTAGCCGAGAATGCGATCTTGCGGAGCCAAACTTGTTTTCGTCTCGAAATTGAGACGTGTTATTCGTATGAAGCGTGAAGATGATTTCTGTGACCATCATCTCGCCACCTTATCAACAACTTACGAACACAATGACACAAAACTAGTTATCGCTAATTCGNATTGCTCATTCGATGCACTTCCCCTCAATTGCGCATAAGGATGATTACCCGACTAGTTACCCGACTAGTTGCTTTATGGCCATGAAGGAGGCTATTATTTAAACATTGAGAAAGTAAGAGTGGGTAAGCATAGAAAGACAAAGTTCTTGTTCATGTCTAATGCAAATGCGCCGACTTAAATGCTCCTGCTGAAGCAAGCATTGCTCAACTTTGCGCCAATAAAACGACAACGCACATACTTGAGGAGAGGTATGCAGCAGTGTCAACAAGTGTCGTAAACACGGTCTTCAGCAGCCAATTGCTTCTTTTGCAATGCCAAAAATAGACAAGGCATGGTATTGATTACGCTGTATCTCATGTCCTAAGGCGTATTCTCTGGTCGTCTTTCATTACTTTGAGCACTGCGACACATTGTAAATTGTTCAGCCGTTCGAAAGCGGTTGTCCACAACTTAAGATATTGTGCCCCACAATATAAATGCTCATGTATCACATTCTTCGGTATCGATCTGTAAATGCCACCAAGAATTCCATGATAAAGAAACGCAAAAACACAGAAAAAAAATTGTTATTTAGCTGCACCAAGCAAGCTAAATTTGGTGGTGATGATGAAGCGCATTTTGACGATTGAATTGTTAAGGTGTTGTCATTTCCTGATGATATCTTCGGACGAGGGAGTGCATTTGAGAAAACATGTGATGCAAGCAAAGCTCACTTATGAGCACATTTTTTGCCAAGAGAAAAAGCAAAAACGCAGAAAGCTCATTAATGAAGCACATTCTGTATGAACGCTCTCAACCTCCCTTCCCCACTCGTCTTTTTCGTTTCTGTTTGCACCATTTCTGAACCACTGAGAGACTTTCAACAATAAAACTGTTTTTGGGAATGGGAGATGATGCGACATGGAGAAGGCGGCCGTTATTTGTTCACCACCTGCATAACTGGATAACGATGGTTACAGGTTTGCTTTCGCAACCGTCATATGAAAGGAGATGTCCCTATGCTAAGGCACTGTTATTGCTGCTCGATTCCTTCGTCGAACGCTTCATTCTTTCCATTTTCTAGGAAGTTACCCTGTTCGGCTACAGAGAAAGAACCATCAAATAGGTGTTGCGAGGTATGAGGCATGAAACAGTGCATAAATGGCGAGAGAAAATCCTCATCTTCACGAATTTGCTTCTTAAAACTGTCATGTCATCGAGTCTACGATCGAATAGCAATGCAGCCCTAATGCAAATACGTTAAAACTATAGGAGTAGCAACTGCCAAAGTCATGACTGTCTTAGTGTTCGATGATTTTTCGAATATGATGCAGTAGAGCAGAAGGCAATCTCGGCATGGCTAGATATGCAAAAGTCATTGCGAAAAATTAGAAAAGAGCTTATATTAGACTAAAGCCCATATATGCTATTATTTTAACCGTATCGATTGCTTTCGTACTGCAATGCTGATCAGAACTTAGATGAGTTCGTTGCAAGTTAAATATTGTGATCCATCGGGATCTGTTTCTTTGACAGCGGTTCTTAAGTGGTGCTGCGCTCCTAGTGTGACCGTATGCGATGGCATTTTATGTGGGCAAAGTTTTGTCATATAGTTAACTCCTCAAGTGTTTATCGACTGCGATAACTGCGTTCTTCAAATTCAGTCCTTCTGTTTGCCTCGATGAAAACCGGAAATGAATAATAAGAGTTTTCGTTTGCGTACTCTAGATGAATTACAGTTGATGCGGTCATTGGGCGAATGGAAATAAAGGACATTTCTCATTTTGCCTCTGTGGTTTATATTAATTTCTTCCAATTTTACGCCTTCAAGGACGGGTCTGACTTCAAGATAGAGAGAGTAAAGAAGAGAGAGAAAGAGCGAAGGAATATTTAAGCGGAGACCTACAGTGCTCTAAAACGCGTTTTTTATATTTGCGAAGTCATTTCAAACAAACGTTGTTGACGTTTTGTTGAGGATTTCGCTAGAAACGCGCTCTGATTAATGTATCATTCCTTTACAGATATAAAGCTAATCTCGTAGGTTAGGTCACATTTTGGCTGACGAGTCACTTTACGGCCAATAGCCTTCTTTTTGCCAACTAACTATTAACGTACAGGTTGTGAGGTGTTCAAATACTGTTGCATTTGCCGTTGATTCATAAGAAAGTTTATATATATATATATATATATATATATATATATATATCTTACATATACGTTATATGCCAATTTGTTCACCTCATTTTACATGTTTGAATAAAACCACTGACTTGATACATGCTACAATAAAGCATATGCTATATGCAAGTGTAAAGATGAGGACATTTCCCTGATCTCACGTAGACCGTCGTAGCTGTGGAAGAAACTATCTGAGCAAGAGCTAACCCTATGTGGGCAGGTTAGCAAACAGCTAGCACACAGCATGACTCGGAAAGAGTCTGCAGATTTATCCCAGCACCGATCTCCAAATTAAACAATTCGTTTAATACGTGCACTATCACTGAACTATGTTGTAAAGAAATGTGGATTTATTCCAACATTTACTGTTCTCAGCATTCCCCTCACTCTCCCTTCTTGACTTACAAAGTCAAAAATCATATAACCACCAACGACAGCAAATGTGGCTATGATCAGTGATTTATTTGAAGAGTATATCCCAGGAGTGCATTCTACAGTGTTTTTCCCAGCCAGCATGCACTTTGAAATACGGGCTGTAAATTTCGACACTGCGAAATGCTGAAGATTCAAGGTTGTGCAGATCACGTTTGGTGCTTTCTGAACTTATTTCGGCATTTTTCGTTGTCAAAAATTGTACTTCGAAGGAACGCTGCACAAAACAACGTGCGACGGCTACACTAAGTAAAAGCACTGATATATGTTAAAGTAGCAATCATTTTTCTGTTTCTTGGAGAAGACTGGCTTGAGTTCATATGGCAACTCACTGAGCGTTTTGTTCATGCATATTTTTATAAAAGTTTTTGGCGTGCTGTATTGTGATTCGTTTCGAGTGTCTCGTCCATTATTTCCAATTATGAAAGTGGAATCGATCACAGAGTGAGCGATTACAATTCTTTTTTCCGCTCAAGTGATCTTGAATGATGCCCCAGACGTATAAAAAAAGTCACCGAATATGTTTCATTCGTTGACTGAATAGAAGATTCCTAAAGCAGTCAACAGGCGATGCACTGAGTAATTCATTCGACTCAGTCCTTCGACAGTATAAAAGCGACCACCCTGAGGCATTTTCAAACGTAGTTTTTGGCTTGCGATCTCTGGAAGGTAATTTCTAGTGACTGTGCAAATTATTAATCTATTTCGTTACGAACTCCCTGGTGGAGCGCCATCAAAAAATACATGTCTCTTATCAAATGGCTAGTAACAGGCCAACAATCTATTCAGGCAACTCTTCAAGAAACTCTTAAGCATGAGCGGCAACGTGCGCCGTTGGCACTTTCTAGTCGCTGCAAATAAATGTCCATGGAATTGGGAGTAGTAAAGCTGCCTTATCTCACTTGAACAGAACCTGCATCTTCAAGCATCGCGAAGTTTGGCAGTTTTAGGACTCACTAAGTGATATCGTGGCATATTCACATGGCTGCTAAAAGAAATAAGATCGCAGAAGCCGCTTGAAGTTGAAGTAATTATCGGACTTGAAAAAGAACGTTTTGTTATCACGATGCACTTCTTGAGGGTTTCAATTTTTATTGTTGTTAATTGTGAGGTGCTGAAACTTTGTTGAAAATGCCTCTCATAGCAGCAGTAAGAGTGATTTAACATCGTTTAAAGATGTATTTTGCAGCTTAAATTCCTCGAAACGAAATAGGAAGAAATGAAATGAAACGGAATAAAACTCAGTCGAATAAAGCAGTGCAAAAATTAATGCGTTATGTATTATGGCTAATATTTAGAAGAGCGCAAAAAACGTTGGAGCATTTTTATCAGAATATAGCCTCTTCGTTTGTGGAGTAGGGCGATGTTTTCGATCAACGTCGAAGAGCTCTGGCTGCGAATTCAATCTATGATCCTTTATTTGCCAAAAGGCGGTGTTTCATTAATCATGGATAGCGAATGCTAGGAGTAGTGGTCATATAATGGCATTACACTTCATTATAACGTTATTTAGAGGCCTGTAGTGATGTGTTACTCCACTGATGAATGCTAGTATCTGATGATTTCTTTTGGACTGTTAAAAATTGGTCAGTGAGATGAATGAAAGGATAATTGAAGGCGCTGTTCATTCGGAATGTATAGTGGTATGTACTGTGATATTGTCGTTTCCCTTGCTTGGCATTGCCGCACATCGTGCCGCCTACAAATGCGTTTCCACCTTAAAATATCGTTTTTTAACAAATCACTTTCAAATATTTGTTAAAAGCTTTTAAATATCGTAACACAATAAAAGCAATATGAAAACTAAAGCAGATTTAATCATTCTAATGAATTTTATCGGGCCATTCATAGTACTCTTCCAGAAAGGTGCATATGTTTGAACACTTATTTTTTCAAGAATATGCAAGAAGATATTGTTTATTAAGTTTGTTCTAGTTTCTTTTCGCATAATCTGAAGATGGAAACTTTTTAGCCATTCAGTAGTTTTCATGACATTTGTCCTGTCAACACTTCGGTAATCGATCAATTCCTAACGTCCAACGTCTATTAATTTCTAGATAGCAAAATCGAAGAATGTTTTGCGTAAAATCACACAAACAGAACGGCTCATAGGATATTCTGAGTCAGTTTCATACAATGTCAGTGAGGAGTGAAAACACTAAGGGTGCATGATTCAGCTAAGCAGGCCACTTGTGCAAATCTTGTGCAAAAAATTCTATTCCGTGATCCTATAAGTATGGAATACATCACATAAGCGACTGCGAGATGCTCGCATTTTGTAGCCCTCTGAGGTGGCCTTCGCCGCCTTCTGGATAAAACACCAATTCTACGACTGACTGGAGCATCTAAGTTTGCACCTAAGGAGGTCTGATCACCTGACCTCTCGAGTGACCATCTCCAGAAACGCAACACCTGAATCTTCTTCTATGGTAGGAGTGATTCGATGATCCGAAAATTTCTAGCAGATGAAAATTGTTGGCTATATTTTTTTAATGTTATGTTTTTTTAACGTTCGTATATATTAGTGATAGAAGCATTGGACACTGGGAGGTGAAAATGATGATGAAATATGCGAACTCTAAAGTCGATGTGTCTCGCAATGAAGTTTTTACTTCGAAATGTCACTGCGTTCTCAAAGGGTTCGTTCTACTCAGTGATCACTGAGCGAAGAATTAGGACGTGATAAGCAGGCATAATGTAAACCTTCTATTCCTCTCACCTGTACCAAAAAAGTGATAAAGTATGCGGGTTGTTCTATTGAGCATAAAAATCAGCATATTTTAAATGAGCCAGTCGGTCAAAAACACCTTAGCGGTCAGATCGCTGTAAACTGAAACCTGTAACGATACAAATTGCACGCAATTTTCCTTTAGCGTCTGATAGATAAACGTGAAAGGTAGTACAAAATTTGCAAATAATTGCAGTTTCCCGAACTCTAGTTTCCCTTATTACCTAATTGAAGCTGCCAAGCGGAAACACAGGCACACTAAGACAACCTGTGGGCATAGACACTACGCCGTTTAAAACTCGAAAGATACACTGTAAAAGAACTAGCCGAAAGCTCTCATCAATTGTATTCCAATTCGATCATCTGCGATAGAAACAAGGCCAGAATTGACGGAAGTGGTTGTGGCATCAAAGAGAAGAAGCGCAAACATCGTTCTGAGCCATCGATCGCATTGGGAAAGCGACCGCAGCCACGGCAATCAGAACTGCAGAGAATGGTGGATCTGATTTTCTCATCCAGTTTGCGAGCATATATCCTTTGTATGATACAAGAATATTCACCGAGCGATTGGTGATAGTTATGAGCAATAAACCGTGGTGTTTTATGAAGGTGTGCAGTAGGTATCAAAACGGCAATAGATAATGAAGATCACCAAGTAGATGTATGCACTAGTTCCTACACTCGATACGGCTGCCTTTCAAATAAATTATCAAAAGGGTGGATAAAGACGCCAGGCAAACTCTGAAACATTCACGATCTTGTTTCGTAGTTTGCCTTACTCCGAAGTGCTGCGGAATCGATGATGCGGATTGTTTATGTCAAGAAATTCAAAGGTTTTCCAGTGAAATTATAGGATGATGCTTGTGGTACGATGGATGACATTCTCTCCTATAATGCTTCCATTCGTTGAAATATGAGAAGAGAAAAGAGGGACGAAATCTGAGTTTATTATAGCTGTTTTCATTAATAACACGACTTCGTGAAGGAGCACTAAAGAAATCGCAGTGAAAATGCATCTGCAGAAGATGTATGCGCTTGAGCTGAGTCCGAATTTAGTGAAGATATTATACCGATGCTAAGTACGGAGATGTTTATATGTAACCACTATGAACTTGACGAAAAAAAAAAGAGGAAAGATTTAGCAGTTGAAGAGGTGGCCGTTGACGGTCAGCAAAAATTGAGGAGGCCATTACGTAAGAAAAAGTGAAGAGTAGTAGCCATTTTATCAGTCCCTAAATCTGTTGTTGCTTGGAACAAAAGTCAATGGATTACTAGATCACTCAACATTCATGGGAACGTACCATATCAAAGAAACAATAATAATGGCTCACGAATATCTCTCGAAAGCGCAGCACTGACAGGTAAATAACTCACTTGTCAGTAGGAATCGAACGCATGCCTGGCGATGGCCATGAATCACCTCTGATTAGTGAAAATAAAGTGAAATTTTCAGTGAAATAAAGATAAGATACACTGAGCGCATTTAAAATAGCATTAATACAATGAAGCAGGCGTTTTTATCGAATGATTTCATTGCGAAGTTGCATTTTTTGACATTTAACGTCAGTCTCCATAGTTCCGCCTGCGGCTTTTTCACCCCTTCGCCTAGCTGCCACATTTTTACGGCAGAATTGAGCCGCTGGACGTCTGGCGCTGTGGATGTCGTGTTTGATTCCCGGAACACCTGCACTTTCGCGTCAAACAGTTTTTTCTCTCCTATTTGGCGATGTAGATGGCGACCGCATATACCGTCTGTGCGTATATACACATATTTATCCAGCTTGAGGTGACTTCCTTTTCCTAAAGCCTGTTTCGCTCAGATTATTCATGTTCTGCTCATCCCATATGTGCCGCTGTGACGAGAGCGCCGACGGGCAAGCTGATCATTGTTCGCTTCTAGAACGATGTGTTAGGTGGCCCTGCTGTCGGTGTCCAATGTTACCCTGCCAGTCCGTCTCTAAATGGAATCCATGTTCCATTTAACTTCTGCCCTCACTTAACACTGATGGACATCAAAAATCCTTCATGCGCATATTCAGAACCGTTGTTCAGTTCTGTCGCTTGACACACGTTGGCATAGAGAACCGTTCTCCGCTCAGCTTTTCCGCGAGCTGCGTGGCGTTTTATGTGGTGACCAATATCTGTACTTAAGTGTGCATGCGATTTGGGAGTGATATTAATTGCGCGAGCAGCCGAAATGAACTGAATTTACTTTTTGCCCAAAATTTCGAACAAAAAGTCCGAACAACTTTTCATTGAGCATTCATGAGAGTGCCTGGTCTGATGTCCTTACCTGCACGAAACACAAGTCGTATTAGCCGCAATCACAGATACATTCACTTATTACATCGCTTTAGATGGGTCTCGAATAATAACGATATATTTCGATTAACAGGCAATATCCAACAAACAATCCATGATTTTGCTGTGACGTTTTTAATTTCTATCAAAGGGATTGAAGCTGATCTCCAGTAATAAGAGTTCGTATTTACTGATTAATCATCTCTGATGCGTCAATTCGTTTGCAATTAATTCGTCAAATGCAGCAAAATATTGACGTAATTGATGAGTAAATTGAACGTTTCGCCAAAGACTTCTAAAATTTGTTTCTGATCGTCGTTAAATACCTCAGTATGTGTGTGTGTGTGGCTTCATTAGCGTTGACCTTGGCAGATGAAAATTTTTTCACTTGTCAAATGTGGCCAAAATTTTCCTTAATAAGGAAAATTTTGGCCACATTTGACAAGTGAAAAAAATGTCCAAGTTTTCTTCACGGCCAAGCCAAACCTGAATATTAATGCCGATTATTGGTTTTCTGGAGTTTGTGTGCTTCTTTTCTCTTGTTTCCGTATTGCATTCAGTTCAACGAAATGATTAGGTCGATGCTGAACTCCTTAGCGATCCTTGCTAGGTGTTGAGGCATTGAGAACACTTCTGATAAAACAAAAGTTTGTCTTAACCGATGTTTGTGTCTGAATCATTATTGCTGTGAAATGCCATATATGGGAAAAGTCGGCACAATATGCGCTTTTACGATTTGATCAGTGAGGCCAACCAGCTGCGCGCTGTTTCAAGAACAGTGGCAGAACGCGTAATAATCTGTTTTTGAATTAATTTTAAGCTGAAATACAAGACTGCGAGAAAAAGAAATGGCATTTTGCCCATACTGAATGGTGGAGGAAAGAAAATTATGCATGCAAATCCATCCAAGTTGGCTGCCTATAGGCTGTAGAAGCAAATAAATTAAGTCTCGAATAATCGCACTCGACTTAAAAAGATGCGAAATCAATGTTCAATTCATCATCACCGTTCGCCTCTTCATAAATCAAAAATGCACTCTTTAGATATAAAAGATACAGCTTAAGAAGTTAAAATAAAACAAGCTAAATGAAACATCACTTCAATCGATCTATCATATCATGAACAATTGCGAAGTGTGCTATTGCGATGCTGATGATGTTCTTGTTCTCCTCGCATAGCAATATAACTTCCACGGAGAACATACAATCATCACTCTTCGTGAAAAACATTAAGGCTGTGCTGACTACTGATGTTTGTTTTCTGTTTTTTTTTGCAGCCGTTTGTTAATGTTCTGAAGTGATTGCCATTGTTCATCTAGCCGCCCACAAGAGACTGATCTCACCTGGACGTAAGCGGTAAATATGCGCTGTATTTAAGAGGAACTATGATCTCTTTTATTGAAGCGATGCAATATATAGGTGATTGGATGTAATCTTTCAGGTGTGAAGGAAATGAAATTTATTAGATTAAAAAAGAGTTTGTAGAAGATTTAACGAGATATTTTCAAAGGACATTTTATATAACCGTTGTCCTGAATTTATTTATTCCGCTTATTTATTTACTACAAGCCCACTTATTCGAATCCTCTTCTGTTGCCCATCTACTATTCGAAAAAATCGATATCAGAATATTTCGAAGATTTGGTCATCGCTTAGCTGACATTGCAACCGAAGTAAATGTTTTATCTTGAGGAAAGTCGTTGCAGGCCTTGCAAATAGAGCAGAATGAAAGGCTTCTCCATAACTCGGTTGAAATTCTAATCAGTTTACTGGCTTAGGTGCAGCATGTTCGGACTTCGTGCATTAGACGGAGGGGGAAAACACGTGTAATCCGAGTGCATAGTCTATTGATCATATGTGGGCCTTGTTTGAAGGTTTGAGGAGAATGCGGTACCCCTTCTAAAACTGATGGCGCAGCATTTTGCTTTTTGCATAGATGAGCCATTAACCCCTCTCTCCTCTCCTTCTCCTCTTCTCTGATTTGACCCCACCCCGTTGAACAATCCCTCTTCCTTCTCTCCCTACTGCTGGAGTAACTTCTTGCACTAAAATTGTTGAGACAAAAAATTGGTAGTTGCAATCTGTCGATTTGTTCACTGTGTGAAATGATTTGCAATAAACGTCAGTGATTATGTTTACATGATATTCGCTTTATTCGTTTAAGAGCCAATATGTTCTCCGCTACTGTTTTCTTATATAGCTGCTAATTTCAGCCAATCATGGTACAGATATGGTATATGGAGTCATACCCATGCGGTGATCCACGTCTGCCTCATCATATGTTTCCACCAAAAAAGATCACTCCCGATGAACTCACCAAGAAAACTGGAACACTTTATTTCAAGGTTAATTGCATTTCTCTCGCTACCATTCATTTACTCCCAAAACAAAACACCAAAATCAATTAACATTAACCTGACACTTTCATTACCTTCCGGTCAGCAGGTTATCATTTATCATTTAATATAATGAGTGGCCATATTCGATAAAAAAGTAACCTGAATAACGAGAGAATGTGGAAAAGTAAGTAAAGTTGTTGCACTCAATATGAAAAGTGGCCGCATCAACGGCAAACCTCCAGTTTCAATAAGAACTCTATATGATGCATTTACACGTTTAGTCGTAAATGTTGCCCAAATCAATACTGAACGTTTTTGAATGTAATGAATTTTTTAGATCGATACAATGGATCAAATTGGAATGTCAAAGCGAATAGCATTACTGAAGATGGAGCGAAACTTGACTAAAGAGGATACATATACTCTGGACGCGAAAACAACCGTGGATTTTCAGGATAAGGTTGATACATTATACGAATATTTTCGAGGAAATTTTTAAGCTCTAATAGTTCATGGATTTGTTTAAGGATTTCGGAAAAGATTATCCCTCCGGAATTCCAACAAAGACCAATTAAAAATGTTGCACTTCTCTTTCTATTAACATAGTTAACATAAATACTCAATCTTGAGGCTTACAATTATTTTCCTTAGAAATATTCACTAGCTGAATACTCGTCGAGTTAGAATAAGGAAAATTTATTGCACCCTAATGAAATGTTTTACAATGTATTAACTCGCAATCGTAAGAGGGAACACATTTTTTTTTCAGCAATATAGCGCTTATATAGCTTTCGCAAGATGTAATTTGTAGTAAAACTTAAGGCTTAAGAGACTGTGGAAGAGAAAAACGATGATTTAGGAAGCGAGAAGATGGTCAACACACTGAACGGCTTGTAAAAAACGCTTATGAAATATCGTCAGCATAAAATTCTTTTCACTTGCTCTAACACAATTTTATTGTTTTTAGGACTTTTTGCTTACTAATTCTAGAAAACGAGGTAGAATATCTCTACTCCTTTTTCTCGTGTTGGGTTGCGACTGTTGGCATGGGATGATATGTAATGGTGATGTTTTTGGAAATTTTGGATGAAATCGCTAGCCATACAGCATTTTCTTGGCAAGTATCCACCGCTTCAGACCCAAAAAACCGTTCTCTACCATTTGTTCTACAGCAGCTGCACTATCATAATGTATAATGCGCATGTGCATAGCTTCAAAATCGCACCGCTTATTTGTAGCTTGATGAACTCTTCGAGGAATCAGAGTTGGACTGCGAACAAGCTCGAATGATTCTCGATGGAGCCGCATATTACGACGTTGAGGATGATACTGGCAGATGGGTGCGGATCCTTTGCGAATTCGGTGACTTGATAGTTCTTCCTGCCGGTCGATTACACAGGTTCACTACTACACCCATGGTGGGCTTTTGAGAACTCCTGAATTATTACTACACAATTTGAATTTGAGATAAATCCTAAAATTTGCCGAATCACTGAAGAATCCGCCACATTCAGCAAAAAGTTGCTGAATTGGCCAAAAAGCTTTTTGAATTTTACAAATCGACAATCTACGTTACCAAAATAATACCGTTGATACGAAACAGCGCTGTTCGGCATATGAAAATATAGGAAGGAACGGTGCAACAACACAGGTGCAATGTCAGAGCGAGGGAGAAATTGTGCTATGGGCACTGACGTCATGTGTGAACATTACTACTTCAATGATTCGGCCAACCATTTTGACGCTGTTAAACAATAAGTTTTAATAATGCCGAGGCTTTTTTGGGTGTAATTCAGTGAGCTAATGCCTGGATCCGCTTATAGGCAAGCCATGTCCCGTTTATAGATACACTAGATCCCGTCTGCAGACAAGCCGGGTTCGCCTGCACGAGGTTTCGTTTTTAGACGATAGCAGTCCGGTGACACATTGAAATTGAAATGAAGTTTTTATGAAGCTTTCCGACTCTGAGTCATGTATACTTCAAATGTGAGTGACTTATATAAAAAAGTTAAGTGATATCAGACGATATGCACGTGCCGACATAAACATAAATGCAACTATGATATCGCATAAAAATTAAAATCCCTCTTCTGAAGAAAAAAGTTGCATGAAATCTTCTTAGTTTTTAGATCCGTACACTTCGCAAGCCACTATTTAGTACACATTTTGGCTCATCCAAATTCTGATCTCATTATATCATACTGCTTCCCTTGCGATCCAAAGCTTTGCTAGAATGAAACGTCTGATTTTTGTGAGGAGCTTTATTTATTTGTCAGCTACCCGAACGTATTCCACGTCTGGATTTCGTGTGCCATGCTAAGCGGCATAAGTCTAGCTAGTTTTCATCGCTATTTGTAAATGTTGGGTACAGCGATTACGTTTTAAGTTATGAATAAAGTAGAAAAACTCGACGTGGGTGGTCGAACAATCTCGACCGTTGAAACGATTGCAGTTTTTATGGAATTGTGCAAATCAAACTTTATCACAGAACATCTAAACGAACTGTTGGTAATCAGCTAGGCATTGAGGCATAAGTAGCTTTTGCAGAAAACTGATCTACTTACATTACCCGTTCGATTAATTAAATCCGAGTTGAATTCTTCAGAATTTCGTCAAAATGCGTCGATTCTTCAAAGAGGAAGAATGAGTGGCAGTCACGCTCCCGACAGTGCATGTAAAGCTTTCTGTTCGTGCTCCATGTTTCTGTGCTCATCCTTGTGCATGTTACATGTCTTGCCTCATCACCGTCTCGTACACTTTATATTAGCCATGTAACACGATGCCTTTTGTCTGTGTCAATTTAACGACTTCCCGATCAGCATATATTGATGAATCGTCGATCGAGGATGGACGCGCTTTCGGTTGTGCTTTTAGAAAATTGCAGTACCTTTATCTGATATATGGACTCACTCGAATCATTTATGGCCTCATCCTCAAAAGGTACGAAGTGAACACTCCCATTTAAGAAGCTATTTGTAACCTCTTTCAGAGAATCTAACCACACGTAGGCTTATATAGGGACACCATTCTTACAGAAGCTTGGGAATTTCATTGATAAGTCTTCAAAATGCATTGTAACTCATCATGTCGTTTCCAAGGAGCTGCATTTTTATTGATTCTTTCATAGTTCTAACACACTAAGCCGATAACAATGGTGGTTCAACCCTTACGATGCGCATTATAGTTTACACATGAGCTATCTCACTCTCCTTGCGGTACATCCTGAGGAAAGGGGAAGGGGGGATGAAGGGCACAACGAAACGAGTTGCTCACTTAACCAAACGTGACTATTTAATGCATCTAAACGTTTCGATCGAAAACGATGCTGGAGACTACAGTAAACACCGGATGTAAGTCACTCATTTTGATCTTGCAATGCGCTATTTGATATTTATGATAGCGGTTCGCTCGTTGTACTTTGCTACTTATTAATGATGCGTCAAGTGGCCATGACTATGCCCCTAAGAATTGAAGTTGAACTATACAACGATAGGCAGAAATAAATAACACTCCTCTTGTGGGCGATTGGATGTATCCGCAGTAATAGTTATTTTTGTACTTTCAGTCAACTAGTCAGCTAGTTTCGTATAGAACACATCGGCCGATTGTTCGCTTTTGAGGTGGCATCCTCTTCTCCAATTGCGCGGAAATACATTGAAATTGTTGTCACAGCATTATCCTACTATATTTCTACTTCTTGATTTAAATTCAACACAATGATCTGAAGGACAGTAAAAGTGAAGGCGATTGAGAATATTTGATAGGAATCCTGCACATAGAAAAAAACTAACAAGCAGCCAGCACTGAATGAGGATATCCAGAATCCCTGCTAGTTCTTCTACATAAAACTCAATTTAGTTATTCGATAATCAAAATGGAATATATGACTGTTACGTTTATAGGCGTCCTAAAATTTGCATTTTCGAGTCGAGTCGACCGGTTGGTTGCTAATTGTCTTGTGGCGACCGACGGTAGACAATTGGGATTTTTGTCCGTGGCAATGAACCAATCAAATTTCGCTAGATGCTACAACGTTCATGATACATTTGTTTAGCAAAGTGTTTCCGGCAATTTTTTGAAACTGTTCGTCCGAACTATCAGTGATTTGTGGTAAGGAGTGCAGAAGAATGTGCACATATGTTTGCCGAAATCCATATCGTATGAATGAGTTTCAGATGCTGATTACAACACTTGTTGAATCAATGCGTTTGCCTGCTGAAAAAATTGCGACATTTCAGTGGGGGCTTGTGTTTGAAATGATATCGTGCTTGTGACACACAATGGTGTTAATATTAGCCCACACTGCTCGTAAAATGGCCATCAGTCTCAATGTAGGTCCCAATGTCGGGCGACGTACCGTCCGCCAAATTTTTTTTCTGGACCAAGCAGGATGTGCTATAACACATGTTTGTGATAACGTAACACCGATGTGACGATAAACACCTGCCAGTAGCTTTGTTGTATTGTTGAAGCCCTGTGTTGCGCAATTGTTATATATCACTATTCAACACTTTTTATTTCTCGAGTAGTTTCGAGCGATATTTCATTTCTTTGCGAAAAATATGATTTAATTCCTTCAATAGATTCTTTACTTCCTCACTTTGTGCATTATATATATAATATATGCTGAAATAAATTTTTATAAAAGCCCTCAGATTTTTACATTCTGATAATAATTTTTTGCACCGAATGTTCATATTCTTTTTGAGGCGCAATGAATTTGAATTATTAGTGACCCGATACATTTTGTCGGATCGTAACGAAATGCAGAAATTTTCTCACTTAAAATCGACTTTTTGCCAAGTGTCACGTGAAAGTAATTGCAATAAAGTGGTGTGAGGAGAAGAAGCATCCAGCTCAGACTTAAAACGCTGTAGCATACATTTCGAATATTCTGTGAGGATATAGGTGCAGCATCTTCGGGGCTGACTGCAGCAGTCCTTAGTCGATCGGCTGCTATAACGGCGAATGGGCGTGGATTGTTGGTCATGTTCCACTGTTCACGTACCTACGGAGTTTTTCAATATAAGTTGCGAAAGATTTGTTCAAAAAAAAGCGTCAAAATTCAACTCATAACAGAAAAAAGAGGCAGCAACAAAGACGCTTCAGTGATGATTTCGCTAGTTAAGACCTCGGCATGCAATGACTCTCAATATGCAAATGAAGGATCGAATGAAAGCACTGGCCATTTGCATGTCTCGCTTCTGGTCACTGATGTGATTATGCTGACAAAGTATGTGCCATTATCAATTCATTTCTCTATTCAACGAACAAATATGCGATATAACAACGATATAATGGGAGTGAAAAAAGAGAGCGACAAGGAATTCACATAAATTCAATGATGCAATTTACATCTCAATATAAATTCAATCGCAAAGCGGCATAAAAGAATTGAAGATGACGCATCGCTTCTGCCTTTTTATAATCAGAAACCATTTGCGTCTCATAAAACCTCCACGAAAATTGTTATTTTTCGTGTCCGACGTTCGAGCGCAACTCGAGTCGTATGAAATAAGCGATATTTAACGATATTTCGCTAAAATGCCCTGTTATTAAGTGTGCTGGAATGCCCACATCCATGTCCGCAAGCCGTAAAAAAGAACACAAAATTTCTCAATGTATTCAATCTTATGTTTGATCTAATATAACTCCGCCATCGTTTGTTTCCATTCGTCGTTATTGCCCTGTCCAAGAATTTGAGCTAAACACGCTCAACAAAATAATCTAATATCTCAGTTTCCCATTTGAAATCTCTAAATCCAGCATCCGATCACAAAGTCGCATAAACAGAGGCAGAAAAGGTGAAGTTCTCACTGCTTTTAAAGCGAAATTAGCCCAGTTTGGCCTATCTTCCTTGAGGATGATAGACGGCAAGCCATTATGCTATTAATATGTGTGTCGTCTCAATTCAGCCTTTTGTCAGCACTACCACATTCATGATACTTGAATATTTTCACTTTTTAATACCGCCAATCTCTCCACATACTATTGTATGTTTCTTTATGGTTAACTGAGCAATTTGAATGAATGAAATAAAACGTTCGAGCAGTTATGCTCGAATGATTAAGTTCAAATGCAGTGTGCAAACACCTCGACTCATCAAACGATGAATGACTTTGATGGGCTTTGCAAATTCGCGCTCACCAAATTCGGCTTTATGTATGCGCGCCTGTGTATCTATTTCTCTGATTGTCTCAACTCAGAAACCACTCGGACGACAGCTATGAAGTCGGTTAGGAGCAGTGTAAGGTACGATATGGTTATTTAAGTTCAGTACTTGGGCTAATTCGTCGAGCAATAATGAGGACACCTAACACGTGAAAAACTGAAGGCTGTTTTGATACTCTCCGATTTGCATTTCACTCCAGTTTTGCCGTTATCAGTCATCCAACTAACTGTTCCTATACCGAGCGTAAACGAAGCCCTTAAAAACGGCCAAGTCTTTTCGGTGAGCAGAAAGAGGACAAAACCTGCACATCAGGTATTTGCATAAGATTCGAACAAAGAAAGAGCGAGAAAGGAGTAAAGAGCACCTTTCGAATAAGGTTAGTGAGCATTCACTTTTTCGCTTCTCACTAGCTGATGAGCCTATTTTTATTGCTGCAAAGATATAAAGGAATCAAAGACCTGCAATCGATTTATCGGCCGCTATAATCTTTGAAATGGTTCAACGATCTTTGCACGGCATTTCAGAAAAAAGGTGTGATATTTGGCTGAAACTTCAGAAATGTCGATCCGTACAAAATTTATTTACGATTAATGAATAATTGAATGTGGAGCTGCATCGCACAACTTAGTCTAGTGCTAACTGCAGCATTATACGGTCGATAAGCATGTCAGAGAAGCTAGCGAGCATGATCCGCATTTGTGCAACTTTGCTTGTTCGATTAGCCAACGTTGCAGAACGTGACCGACAATGCGGTAATAACGCAAATCGGAACGGCCGTTCGAACAAATCTTTCACAAAAATTCGTTGTTCGAAGTATCCCGAAGTTCGCACAGCTGCAAGACGCCCTGTCATGTGCAATTTTGAGTAACTTTTAGATGTCTATACGTGCTTTCGATAATGAATCAATTTGAATATTATTATTCCAACATCATTGGGCGTATATCATATTCATCGAGCTCTGTCAATTTGTTCTGATTGCGAGTGTAGTCAAAACATAGTGACAATAAAAGTGGATGAAATGTGCCGTGATCAACGCTCTGTTCGGAGTGGTCTAGCGATTTGTATGAGCAGGTGCTTTGACGTTATTGAAGTTTATTTGATATTACCACAGAATGCCTGTAAGTTGCATCGTTTAGATACTTCTGCTGCTATTTCTTCTAGCGTGACCGTTTTGTATCCTATCGCTGCAATACGTGCTTCTAATTCTTCTGA
Organism: Toxascaris leonina; assembly: GCA_022844705.1. NCBI lineage: Eukaryota > Metazoa > Nematoda > Chromadorea > Rhabditida > Ascarididae > Toxascaris > Toxascaris leonina. Next base: position 19,231 of record JAARMF010001053.1, on the reverse strand, counting down.
GTTGTTGCATGAAAATTTCTAAATTGCGCGTAGGGGACAATATAACCATAATAGCTGATGACTTAAGCTCCGATTCTTCGAATTCTGATGCAATCAAGTTGATTGTGGTTGTACATTCATTCAGAAAGTCTCCTTCGCACAGCAGCGTTGTCGCAAGGTGTTCCGCTATTCTGACAGAATTCCATTCTCGGTGCAGTAGGCACATAGATTCGATGGACTGAAATAACATCGCCACTGAAAAGGTTATTAGTACACTTAGGCGGAACTTTCGCTTACATTAAACGGCATTCCACGAAAGTTTACGGAGCTGGTTACCTCGGATTTTCTCTATACGGGGCGCCGAATGTATTAATAAATATAAATAAAGTAAAAAACAAATACATAAATAAGTGGCTTGGACGAATAAATGAACGGATGAATGAATAAATGGAAGAATAAATGAATAAACCGATAAATGAATAAATAAACGAGTGATATACAAACAAACAAATGAATAATTCATCGCCAACAAATTAAGTAGGCATCAACAAATAAATAAATGTATAAGTGTGCCAGAAAATTGGATAAATCAACAAATTGAACGGTTAAATAAATCCAGAAATCAGCTAAGCAAGTCAATTAATAAACCAACAAACAAGGAAATGAATGGATCAATGAAGATATAGTAGATATTCATGTGGCGATAAAGTGGTGGGCGAATGGTGACTGTATGAATAATTCACAAAATAAATCACTTAATAAATAAACAAATAAGTAAACAAATAACTTCAGCAGTTTCTGAGTTGAAACCAGTGTACTAATGGATGCGCACAAGCATATAAAAACGTATGTGACATTGAAAGGCCTCTTTAATACAACGTTATAAGAGCAAGTGCACTTAGAGGCGTCTTACGGTTGAGTTAAGAGATTATGCTTCTTTCGCACCTTTGCGACAAACAAATAAATAGTTATCCATATATTGGAGTCTTAATAAAGGCATTTGTAATTGGTTGAAGTGTGCTGTGCGCTGAAGTTTCGTCGAGGGGGGTCTTATTCTTTTCTCATTTTTCGCCCTCATTTGCACACGTCTTTGTTTGCATATTTATTTGAGAATACCGGTTTGCAGTTGTTTATGATTTTATTTAGCAATCTCGAGTAGGCACAAATTGGTCGCTACGGTATACGCGAGTGACTCGAGCAAACAGTATACGACTATGAAATGAGGCGTTAGGACTACCTCTAATATCTAAGGTATGAAGGTGCACACGCCTCATTTGCGGAAAGGCTGGCCATCTGAAGGGAACAAAATAAGCCGACGACCATTTGCATCGAAGACAGAATGGCGGTTTTTGGAAAGTGTTGTTGACCACATTGAAACAGGTTTATCGACACCATCGTAAGGAATCTTTCCTATCAATCGAACAATCACCAAAACAAAGTAGCTTCTTAATTAAGACGCATAAATTTGGAAAGGAAGCAGAAGGGGAAGAGAACGGACATAAAAAAAGACTGTCCTACAGTGTCATTACTAATACAAATATCGGGCATGCGAATAATGCAATGAAAATGTAATTTAGGAAAGCTGTCTTTTAGAACAGCCTTTTATCCGAACAAAGGAGATATGAGTTTCCCGATACCATGCAACGCTAGTAGAATAACAATGCTTATTCTCTTCCTATGTATCGAATCCTCCCATCTATTAATGCCTGGACGACCTCTCCTCCAATCCCGTTCTCATTCATCCTATCATTTTGACCCCGGAAATTAATCATCATCAACATTGCAAACATCATCAACATACGATATGTTTGAAGGCACGATGCAGACAAAAATAAATCGAACTAAGGGATGGTGAGCAAGGAGTAGGTGTACACTCTGAAAGCCCACTCGAAAATGCGCACTTTGGAGTGTTATATTCGTTTCGTATATCTAGAATCCTTCCGCTACAAGAAAAAAGCCGTGGTTACTAAACTGCTCAGTTCTGAATGATTTAGCTGCGCGATATCGGCCCTAGGTGCAGATTTTAGACGAACAGAAAGCCAAAAAACGAGGAGAGGATCCGTATCGGCGGAGACAGTGGCACCAGCTTAAGGCGAAGCTTTCTGCTGGGTTAACATGAAATATTTCAGAGGTATTTGGAGCCCATCTCCTTTACAAAAGAAAAGAAAATTCAACATCCGGCCATTGCTTGCAGAGAGACAGCAGGTTTGTTCCCTTAGCACCACGAGGTCCTCAAAGTTCATGAGCAAATCTGTAGTAGTACACTATAGAGCTGATCTACCGACTTAAGTTGAATCATTAAACGCTATATCCCACGAGCCGTGGTGGTGAGTTGCCGAAAATTTCGGACTAGTGGAGTTTCGCGCTTTTTCGTGGTTGTCACATCGCATTTTACATCTAATTAGACAAAGGTGTCAAAATCCGAGGCATATAAGAAATGTCTCATTGGCGCAAAAGAATTTCTCACGGTGAAAATGTCGAAATTAATTTCATAATTGGAATGTTAGACTACATTTTTGGTTCAGCGATCGCTGCTTGGTCAATCTTCTGGTGTGGAGAGATAGGTGGACCCGCCTTTTACGACACTACTTCATAAGTCCGTAGTCACAGAAATGGAAATGTTTGAAAAATGCCGCAAAACTTGGAATTCAATTTCCTGTTCTTCACTTAGGTGAATTTTGAAGAGAAAAGCGATCTCCATTTGGAACATATTTTATTGCACCAATTTTCGATGAGTTAATGAATGCGCTAGTTTCATATTTTATCTGATAGAAATGGGAACAATTCCATCAAAAGAATTTTTCAACCTGCAGTGGATACCTTTTTCTTAGGTTTGTTTGCCTTCAATGAGTTTTCTGCAAACACTGGTGAAATATTCTATGTAGTCATTCGTGGATACTGTAGAACGGATAATATTCTTCGATGCCCCTCATGTGACCAACTCATTCCGACTTTTTAAAGGGTTTCGAGCATTTTTATGTCTCTCAAAACGGTTCAGTTTTCTTAACGGTTCATGGAGGATTTGACTCAAAGAACCTTTGTACGAGCATCGAAATTTAATCACCTCTGAGTAGTAAGCGGAGGAGGTGCCCTCTTTCTTCGATGGGTTAAGATCGAATCTGAGGGAATGGAGGAGATGATTGATGACGGAGGAACAATAGTGTTTTTGCTGGTGTTTAGCCGGATGATGAGTGTTATATGCCGCTTATGCGCGTGTCTATTGACGGAGGAGATCACCTACGATCAGCTTATGAAATGCGGTAATGACCTCCACGAGCGAATCGGCCCCCATACAATCATTAGCGAATCCATAGGCCATTCGAATGTTGTCTCATCGCCTCGGCGCTCCATGCAATTCCCTTCGACTGCGTTTTTTTCGATTACATAAATGTATTCGGCCATGACAGTAAGCGTGTTTGCATGTTGCGTATTTGTCAACTTGATCACCTCGATAGAAGCATAGTCGAGGATGGCTATAGTGGGGGGAATAAGCCCGGGCCAGTGGAGCAAAAAGAACTGTGATGAGCAAGAGGTGCGTACGGCCTACTTGTATTTAGCTCCATGCTTCGATTTGCCTCGGTAGGTTTGTATTTTATGTCGCCTAGGCTACATTATTTACTGTGGCGCTGCTCACTAAAGTTTCCACAAGCGTAAACGGAGTAGTGATTCAGTGGAAACTATTAAGGCGTTTTAGGAGGTTCGCGACTTCGGCGGAAGAAATATGTGCTTTGTTGGAAAATTGTAATTCTCTGTATGATCTAAAAAATAAATAGATGCGAGCGAATGTCATGAGTATTTGCACATGCAGTGCGGTTCGATATAGCAGTGCAAGAATTTGTAAATTCATGCCTGGGACATATCCAAGACAGGAATCGAACAAATGTTGGCTGTGTTCGAATGAACGACCGGTAGGAAATACAGACACAAAAGTTGTGATAGATTCTGATTTAGTTGCAAGCAACAGCGCATTGAGGCGTATGGAAAGGTGATCACATCCTCTACCACCGTGCGTGTGACTTTGGGGAGGAGAGAGAATGATGCGCGCGTTGAAACATTGCCGTGGAAATCTGCACCATCAGACAATTCCTCGCTGAGTCATTGTTCATGAGTAAATAAATCCCCACCTGCCACATTATGCATCAAAGTTCCTATGCCCTGCGGCGTAATGTACCCACAGAATGTAATCAATTTTGCTTATGGCCATTAAGCCATCGTGCCCTTGCCGCAACAGTGCGTCCAAATGCCACGCGCCGTCCCTGAACGAATGGCAAGCCGTTAATCGTACGGACAATTCGCTTAACAGTCAGCACTGTGTAGTTCGTGCCTGCACTAATGCTACGGCGTCGAACCGAAGGACGTCCGATGGGTGGGATAATCAAAAACATCATTCGTGACCTATGGGTAGGAGGCACTGCAATTAGAGAAACAAACATCATTCCGTCGCATTTATCGTAAGTCCATATCAAGAACTACGTCTTCGTTGTGAGAAAATACAAAATTTCGTCAATATTTTCAGAATTTGACGCTGCTGCCAGCCTTACCATTTTCGTACAGCCTCTATGTTTCATTCCAATGAGAAGAAAAGCCTTTCGTGATAAACTGAAGGAATTCGTGAATTAATTTTTTTTTCGCATATTTATGCGACAGATGTACTGAAATATGAAAGGAAATGAGGTGTGTAGCCTGAAATGACTCAAAAAACCACATGAAATAACACCTGCAAAATTCTCAGCTACCAAGCCCATGCGCGTAGCCTAGGAAACTCGTTTCTTTTCTTAGTTATAATTCCAGCCGAGGTGGAGGATTCTGGTCAAGTAACTCTTCAGTTGATGTACTCGGAGCGGGTGTAGATATTTAACAGCGATGTGAAGACCTCGAATTTTTGTAAATAAATTCGAAAGAATGTGGGTGCCATCAAAAGGTTGGTTAATGTGGCTTTATTGCTTTTCTTTGAGTCGTCTTTGCAGTTACAGTTACCTTTGAAAAACGAGCAACTTTCTCAGTTTCTAGAGGGCATTGGAGGTTGAATGAAGAGGTAAAAGGACAGTTGTTTTTTGGAGCTGCATTTAATTGCCATTGGGGAAAGGTTGTCCTAGAACGTGAAGGTGTCCGCGATGTCCGGAAACTGTGGGGATTGCTTTATCGCCGTTGTTTCTAGAATAGTGCTACAGTCGAGTGATGTAATTGGCGGTGGCGTCAGCTTTCCTTGCCACATAAACATGTTAAATTTTTAAGCACCTAGTCTATGTGAGGTTGAGGCTGCACGGAGTGCAATTTATGCCTTATCCGATGCGCCACTCAACTCCATGTTTAAACTGCCACGATCCTATTACATGAGCAGCTTTGCTGCTTGTCAAGGGGATTGAACCAAACCGCCCTGTATCATCAAGCAACAGTCCAATCAACTTGGCCAAAGAAATATCTACCTTCACTTTAATCAGCAAAACTCGAAGAAAACATTAGCAAACCCATTCGCTGAAACATCAATTCAACGGTATTAATTCTATGGGAGAATTTTGGTGATGGCATATAAATGCACACAAGTATGAATTGTCGTCTGTGACTAGACGTTGACTGATCTTCCGTTTGGTGTTTTGTTCATGGGTGGTTGTCATGGATACAAGGGTCACACAAAGTTCGCTCGTTATTTTTATATCGCACATGGTCAGTCGACCCTGTTGGGAGAGGCAGAATGCGCTTATTCTATAGTCGCACGTATTTCCATAAGCCACAACAGTGGCCTTTTATTGGTTTTCAACGAATACTAATCTACGTCTGTGTGTGAAGGCATGCCGATTGACTTTCTAGCTCAGCTAGGTCTATAGGCACCAGATCAAGTGCTGACCTGATTTATCCTTCATGGAAACGGTAGTGAGGAATGGGTTAGAACATTCAAAGTGTGCTGGTGTATCAAAACTGTTCACTCCTCTCCATTCGTCGACAAATTCAAATAAGTGAATTTTGAGGATAATCGTTCATATTAGAGTTCATATAAGAATGAGGCTTAAAAGAAATACTTACAACGGGCCGATTTCATAAGGAAGCGTAATGATAAGCATTTTCTCATTATTTATGCAATAATCAGTAGGCATTGTAGATTGAATTGGGAAGGTAGCTGCTCGTCATGATGTTATCAAGCATGCGGCTCGTTGGTAGGATGGTTTTCCTCTATACCCTCATCTATAACCACGCCCTAGATACCTTTCTTGGCATCACAGTCACATTTTTTGTCTCCAGAAATACCTTGTGGCCTTCAATTCACCCGCATCCTACGCAGCACAGCTTTGGGAAAGGAGTCTGCACAGCCCTCTCTTCCTTCGAATTCAGCATTTCTTCAAATAAACTTCCTCACTTTTTGTACAAATTCTTAAATTCAGTTCCTCCTCGAGCGTTTACTCTGCTCCAGAGTATGGGAAATGATTCGCCTTCCTACCCCCCCCCCCCCCCCCCCCCCGTTTCCCCGGTCCGAAGTACGCTGTGACGAATGAAAGAATGAAATGATAGTATTTGAGATATTAAAATTTCTGCGAAGCGCAATAACCTATAAGAGATGTGCTCGGAAAACATATTACACGAATTATTTTGAGCACTTTTATACTCGGTTGCTAATTTGCATATAGTATATGCGTTACTGCATCGGTGTGTATGCACGCACTTTGCATTTTCTTGGATTTAATTGCGCACCTATTAAAGGAGTTCCAAAATTTGCTGTGTGCAATCATCGAATGATCTGTATTATTGCTTTTGAGTCGACTTATCGCTTAGAAAAATGAATTGTATTACTTAAAGACTTTAAAGAAGGGCTCGAAAGTGATTGCAATTTTTTCCTGTCGAAGAACATTTTCCCAACAAAAACGCCAACGAACTTTTAAGAGAATTCTTCAACAAGTTTTAGTAGTAGTTATTGTTCAGTTAAATTGCACTACCACTTCCTCCTTCCCTCCCGGGCTCTCTTTGACTGAATTCACAGAAAAGTGTACATTTTCCCACTGAATTAAAAACAATGTGCGATTATATATGATATGTGATGCTCCTGCAAGAGTGGTTTTTTTGCTTCTATTCCAATTCTTCATGCGAGCTCGCGCTTCTTCGTTTTTCGAACATTCACTCTCAATGTTTCTACGACTGTTGCCTCCACTCTTTTGTTTTTCTGCGTGTTTAAAATATTTTGAATACAAGCTTAAATGGTCCTCAGGAAGTGGGAATTAGGAAAACAGTATGAATCTGATAAAGGTGGTTGGCGATGCAACTTGTCGCATTGCCAAAAAATCACTTCTTGACGGACATTCCTCTTCTATACTCACAAAACAGGCAAAGCGTTGAGACAGCACAAAGTAACCATTAAGGCTAATTGCTTTCTTGCTCACGCTGTTGTTGATATAGCTATATCGTCAAATCAGTTTGCGGAGAAAAGAGGGGTCAGTTGTTCCGATTTTGTTCTCTTTCATTTTGCGCTCCATTTTGACACGAATCTAGCAGCAGTTTTTCTCAGCTTATTAACCCATGTTTTAGTGATTCGGATGCTATGCGACGGTGAGATGATCTCAGGTGCGGTAAGACGTAGCAAAGAAGATCTCCATGAATGGACTATTTATCGACAAAACTTAACGTCCTCACTCGCCAACAGTCTTCTCCTGCCCGAATACGTCGGCTTCAACGTACGCCAAAACTTGTTCATAATATAATTCATAGCGAAATGATTAAACGAGTTTATCTTGAATTGTTTAATCATTCGCTGAAAATGGACGAAAGAGGAAGCGTCTAAGTGGATTTTAAAAATTGGATGAAAATGGATATTTTCTCGATGTACGATGCAATGTCCACCGATATAAAATTGCTTGTGGCAAATGGTTATGAACAAGCGCAAAAGAAACAACCTTGGCGCAAATTCTCTCCATGTGTACGAAGAAGTGAGGGAGTGAGTTGGGGCAGGTAAAAAGCGTGCCTTCAATGGACAACGCTCCAGTTTGCGTGTCCTCTCAGCGTTCAGCACCGCAATTATCGCCGTCCCCCACCATTCAAATGCCACATCGAATCTAACACTCGTGTCCCTTGCATTCTTTAATTTTTGCAATCTCTGCTTCCGTCTGTCTGTTGCAGCGTTATTTAGCTTGGAGTTGTGCGTAATTGTAAGAAATATATTTACATGAGGCATCTCTTTACTCGTCTATCCCCTCGCACATATTACTGCACTGAACTGGATTCAGCCGCACGTTTATCATATTATCAGCACTTTCAGGATATGATTCTAGTAATATATATTTACGGGTCACAGCTAGAAGAGCAAAGTTTCCGAATTCCTCGGTATAATCGGAACAATTGTTTTCGAAACTCTACGGCTTGTGACATACTAAAATTGAGGACGGGGATAGCTGAAACTTATAGAGCGAAGACCCCAAGAAGTGTAGGTAGCAACGCAGGCTGTGATATTTAAAGCCAATATTGGCCACACCAGTGAAATGCCTCAGGCTCGAAGCCACAATACTGCGTTTAAAATTATGAAGTGAGTAATGCATAGAGGCAGTTGCTAGCATTAAAATGTCCACCGAACACGACGTTATGCCTAGTAAAAGAAAGCCTTTTTTCGATGCTCAGACTGCATGACCTTATTCTTTATCGCACCATCTGGCCAGGTAACGCCCATAATTCGCGAGCTGGTCCGGATGACATTATTGGTGGTTTCCTACAAAGAATGCAAATTGTTGCTGATCAAAATTTAATGCCCCCTCGAGATAACCTGTAGTCATGAATGCAAAAAATAGTTATTAATGCAACAGGTGTCCGCATAACTGATTCATTAAGTATAGCAGTGTGAAAAAGAATCTCGATAGAATCTTCGAAAAATTATATGTGAAAATTGATTCTTTATATTTGCAGAGGTATTAGGTGGTATTTATCACATCCTCATTTTTTTCCTAAAGAAATTCACTCAGCAAGTTTCCGTCCTTCGGTCATTTCCACGACTGACTGACACTTTGCGGTTAGTTCACTGGACTATAAGTGAACTGGTAAAAAATGTAAGCGAATTAAAGAAGCGAGAAGATGACAATCTTGAAATATCAGTCGAATTTCAGGATAGGGTACAGGTGGGCAGCATCATTACGATGCTTCAGCTGAGTTAAAATATAAGGCTTGCTTAAGAAAACCTGACGCTTTATCCTCGTACTTTTTTAAAATTTCGCAATTACTTGACGTCCCAACATCCTTACGTTTCGGCGTTTAGTTTACTTAGTATAACTTGCGGCCAGTTGAATCGCTACTGTAACTTTCACCGATGTACCAGTAGGGCGTGATGGTTCCATCGACATACTATATTCCTCGAACTCTAATAAGCAGATATCTTTGCACTCCTGATGAAATTTTCCATTCATTTTCAAATTAAACGTGCACTGAAATAGTTTCACTCATTTCTTGATAATGGAACGTTTAGTTCCTTACAGAGTAAATGCGAATTTGAAAAAGGGAAGAATTTACAACATTTGCGGGGAAAATGCCTGGAAGTATGGCTTTCATAACTTTTCGTTCATGATGGGGAACATGTAATCTCCGTGAATACTCTACAGAAGCGCACAATTGAATGTGGGCGGGATGAGCAGCAGCTGAAGGGGTGCAGGCCGCACATTCATATGCTTCAACACCTTAGGGCGTGTGAAATAGAACTTCAAATTTCGTTGGGCTATATGCACATAAAGTGTTGGCTTGCATTCGTTTAAAGCTTTAGTTGCGTTCATTAATCGGCAATGGCTTTGAAGAACTACATGATCATGTAGCAGTTTGCAGAGGTTAATTTAATGCTATTAGGGGCATTCCCCTAATACTATTAAATTAATCTCTGCAAACTGTTATTGCTGTGCTTGACGTGTGCCTCTAAGTTTGGTACCTTGAACATCATACCCTAAAGATTCAATTTTCTTTTCCAAAAAATTTCCAACCGCAGTTTTTTATTGTGATTTATAGGTCGATTTTCATCGTATGCCGTTGAGCTTCATAGCTGCATATCGAAGAATTGAAAACTGACAGGGCGATTGGAAAATGGATCACTTTAACGCAAAAAGAGTGCATCTCTTTCCCTTTTTTATTTTGAAAAATAATTTCCAGGTTAGGGCACTAACATACGGCGATTTCCGTATGAACGACGAAGCGGTTGAAGGAGTCCTCAGAGCTGGAAGGTTGGAGGATAACCAACTAAGTCAAAAAGCGGACACGTATCTGAAGTTTGGTCTACCTAGAGTGGCCATCGACGGTATGGTTATGAAATTTTGTAACATAACTTTTAGAGCAATTTGTGCGTGTTGCCTACTCGGTTAAAAAACTTGTGATACGCCTGTATTTCTTGAGAGACCTTCGGCTGAGGATTTATTGCTTCCCAGAGTGAAGATAATTTGTTAGCGAAGTCGTCCTATCTTCTCAAGTTTTCGCATGAGACGAATGTGGATGATCGCTAGCGTAATGTTTCAACTCAGATCTGCAATTGGCTTTAAGTGCTGTCGCAATCATCGTTCGTAGGCTGTAGCTGTCCTAAAAAGTATGTATCGCTTAGGAACATGAGGAGTGCATCCGAAAATGACTTAAAGGCAACAGCAAGAAAAGAAATTGGCAAAGTGGCTCTAAGAAGCGGTGCTCGCGTCCTTGGTTTATTGCTTTTCATAATTTCCTATGCTAACTTTGAAGAGATTGCTTTATCGCGTTCAAGGTAATACATGAGTATTGGAAGAAAAAATCCATACGAATATTCATAAACAGCTACATTTTTCCTAAAATGGGCAACTTCTTTGCCTGTTACAATAACAGCAGCAAAAGGGGAGTGCACATTTAGTAAAGATGCATCCTTTTACACGATCGATTATCCCAATAAATTCATTCAGTTTATTAATAACGAATCTTTAACAGGCGGTCAAAATATTCTCTTTCGTTCAGAGTGGATCTGTGGAAATGTTGCATGAGATGCAAGGTAAATAAAGTGAATGCTTAAAGAGTTTTTTCGTGAATAGTGGTTTGGAAAGAGTGCGATATGAATGCGTCTGCTGCCTCGTTGTGACATGATTTATTTTCCTTGTTGTGTCTGCAAGCATTCACGGCGATCTTTGTAAAAAAGAAATGGGGCCGCATGGAGAAGGAACTGTACACAGCTTCCTTGCCTTTGCACATATTAAGAGCATAGTGTCCATATGTATATTGCAAGGAATCGTCATAATTGGATTCGCTAACTCGACGCGTTGTTCGTTGGTCACTCATATAGGCGATAGTCTCCCATTTCATCGTTGAGCGCGCAAATAGTTTGACTGTTTCTTCCTTTAACTGTCTGTCCTTGAAGTTATAAGTAGTAAGTATTTGAATCATGATGTGGTCAGTTCCACGAATGTGATGATCCCTTTTGTTCTGTAGACAACTTTTAGAATTCTCTTATAGTGCTATAGAACTTTAGAACGCCTACAGTGATTTTCCACTGCTAAATAAAAAAGATTAACTCCTTTGACCATTTTTCAAATTGTTTCATTTGAAAGCATCAAAATGTGATAACAACCAGCTTATCAATGTTGTCTTATCCATCGCTTTGCCCTTTGCGTTTGCCGTAAAAAAAACTGGGCGAGATGAGACTACAACCGAAACCAGAGGTCATATTTAACCACCACTGATCGAAAATTGCAGTATCTAGTAATGCTACAGTCATATTCGCATGATCATGGTAAACAACTGAAAGGAAGAGAAGATAGAGCATGACCGTTGTCATCTATGAAACGAGTGGAGATATGCCCAAATTTCTCGTATATTCTGTAAGCCGTAATTGGCTCAGTAAGTAAAATCCGTGCATATCTAGCTGCGAACAAGCGTAACCTTCCATAGGGAAGAGATGAAGGATGCAACAAGTTTCAGGACAATCTGGAAATTACACGTTGCAACGACCGACAGTATTTCGAAGAAGCGAGAAAATGTTTGAAACTCGAAAAAGCCGATCCGAATGGGATTTAGTGTGAGTAGTCTTTCCCTGCTTTTCCATCGTTTTCTCCAGGATGCAGTGTAAATACATTCTACTGACCCTGGCAGCAGTATCTTTTTTGAGAAAGGTTACCCTGTCCTCCGTTTTGATGTATTTCTTTATACAGCTTATTTGCCTTAGGATCGAAGTGAACTTAGGTGATTTGATCTGTTTATTCATCGCAATTTCCAGAGGAATTTTTCACTAGTAGTTGCTACCCATGCGTTTTCTCACACTTTCTAGCACCATGCATCGACCTTTTTCAGTTATATTGGCCGTCGGAAAATAGGCAGCTTCATACACTGATACGTTTTAATGAGGTAAAGAAATATCATTGAGGGGTTGTTTGTTGGTGTTATTATGGTGTTCTTTGCTCACTGATAAATACTTCACTGAAAAGCTTATCTCTATTTGCTTTCTAGTATTTATTCTTTTACAGCGATTTTCGATAGTCTGCTGAGCATGACGGAAGCACAAAAGTTCGAACTGAAACCTATATTTTGTGAAATAAATGCGACAAAAAGCGTCTAGCGTCTGACTTGCAGAGGCAGTGGTTATCTCCGTTCAGCTTCAGTGCCATCTACCATTGAATGATAGCTGTCATCGGAACTATAAAATTGGCTTTTTAATCAGTGAATTTCGAGGCGGTTCGATGAATGTTTCTTATGTCGGATGACTTGTCGTTTTTTCACGTTTCTGCTTATTTGTTGTCTGCATCCGTCTGACTGATGGTTTCAACTCTAGAACCACTGAAATAAGTGTTGCGAATATCGTAATAGCTCATCTGACACTACTTTCCATCACTTCCTGCGAGTTATTATAATACAGATATTCCATGTTGTGTGCAATTTGCACTTTCATGGCTATATTGTGCAATTTCGTTTTCATTTCAAAATAATGACGGTGTAAAGTATATTACAGAGGTCGTGGAAATACTGACGTTGATGGGACGATCGGTGAGGAATGTGCCACATTGCGGGACGGTTTAACGAGTATTGTGAGCAGCCCCACAGCACATTATGCGGAATCCGATATTTTCCCCTCAGTTGGCGCAAACAGATCGTGAGTGATTTCTGTCTTTTAATAGATGAGTAAATTAACTTTTATGGTATGAGTTCATTCGAGACGTGGAGGAGCGATAGTGATGGCAGAACAAGCAATCTCAAGATTGCTGAGTCTTTTGCGACATGAAAAGACATTGGCAAGGTATGAAATGATGTGTTATTCACGTTCCTGGATATTGTCTAGAGATAGATTGTTGTTAGCTACTGCCTTAGAAAGTGGCAAATGAAAACGCAAGACAACCATTGTGGGAGTGGCATTTCGATCTTTCTTAGGTAACGAGGGGAACATCAGAAAAGAGAGCAGTGATTAGCTACTTGGCTAATTACTCTTCGAATGTATGGGTGACATGTGGCACATGATATACGTCCAGGCGCGTTGTCACCTTCCGATTTGGCGAAGCCTTCAAAAGTATAANNNATTTGGCGAAGCCTTCAAAAGTATAACTGCATACGCTGGATAGAATGAATTAGGCGATCGAGTGAGATTACGGTCCGAGCCCATCACTCGCGTGCTCTTCAGCTACTTTGTTCCTTCCATTCAACTGGCGTGTTCATCAATTCGTAGCCATTGCCATGCTCCTAGAGCTTGCCTCACGATATTTTCCTCTAAATAGGTTTCTCAAGTTCGCTAGAAGAGACTGTGGCCGTAGGCCAACGTTGTGCTATCATTCTTCCGATTATCAGAGCATTAGGGTATGTGAGGTCTCCGCTCTGTAAAAGTCATATTTTTAAATTTTTATATATTATTCTACCTCCACTCTGCATCAAGACATCGAAGCATCAACAGAACACTAAATTTTCAATATTACTGCATTCGATGTTCTCCTGCTACAGAAATATGTGAGAGGGTTTCTGAGCCGTTGAAAAGCGACACACAACGTAATGATGGATTCCGTTTTCTTCAATCATCTGTTGTTGAACACATCAACTCAACACCTGGGCAATTGTCCGCACAATGCAAATGTAGCCGGCACATCGCGGTGATACATTTCCATCACCATTCTAAGTTAAAATCTTTTTACTAGTTGACCAGTAATTTACATTTCCGACTCGTACCTATCGAAGGCGAATGCATATTTGAGTTAGTACCATTACTGCTTTGTTGAATTTATTCCATTGTTGACACCGACCGTCTTCTTTCCTTCTCATTCTTCTCCTTCACTGTAACATCGTTGCGAAATGAACGGAACTATGTGTGGTTTTACAAGAGGGACATAGTGAATGAAAAACGAGTTTGGAAAAGCAGTTTACTAACCAGTAATCTGTTCCTAATCTGACTCACTTTTCGCAGGAGCAGCTTCTTCCAGTCGGATCGGCACCACGGACATTACTTCTCAAATGCGGATCTATTTCAACAGCCGTCTGGTTTCAACTATCTGAGGTATGCGAAAGCAGAAGAACTACGGCGTGACGATAGCAGGTTTGCAGATATACTTGCATTATTTCATTTTCCTCAACCGCCCAACTTTTTCTTCGCTTCTACTTCTCCTTTCTATCTTTTAGAAAAAGGTGAAGCCATGCAATCGTATAATTCTATGGCCAGGAGGGAAAGGCAGTGAAAAGCTGAGTGTGAGATTTGTGCAGCACTCTTCTCAGTGAACTAAAACCTATTCACAATGACAAGTTGGGGGGCGGGGGAAGGGGGGAGAGGGTGACGATGCGCTGCCATTCCTACCATCATTGCGATTTCAGGCATAGAGCATAGGTAGCCTCCACTTGAGCCATTTTGTATTAGAGCGACAACTCATGAAACGATTTCAGAACCCGTACTGCGTAACGGAGAACTTCCCAGAATTTGTAGCAAAGCGCAGGCAAAGCATCATCTGGATCGCACTCCTGAAACTTGAAAACCTTTAAGTTTCCAACCTTCATAGAAGTAAAAAAGTGTGCCAGAGGACCTGGCACGTTATGCGCTTCTGCAATCTTTTCTACTAGACCGGCAAATTTCATATGGTGCCGACTAACGACAAATATAGGAAATGATGTCCTTTCACTTCGAATAACCGGACTACTTAAGTCCAAAAGAATTTTTCGAATGATTCCACCGCACTAAAATATACACTTTTTTGTTTTTCATCTTCAAATATATAGAATTGCTTTGAAAGCTGGCAAATCAACGTGAAGGACGGCATACGTATAAGACATCTCCATCGGTTCCACATTATCTCCATAGATTAGAGTGCTTTGGAGTGAAAATTATGTGAGAAAATATTCCGTAATTTGCGGACAAAAGCCAATGAACAGTTAAAGTTACCAGCAAGTGTAGGTGCGCGCATAAGAAGAGAAACGTCGTCACCGTAGTAGGTTTTTCTAGGATGAACGTCTAAAAGAGCATGCAATGTATATGCAGATTTAATTTACTTTTGATTGCAAATGGAGTAACAAGAGCACATTTTTGTTTGGCAGTGGTTACTTTCGTCGATACATATTTGACCGCAATTCAGTTCGGATGATTTTTTTTCGCATTATTTACATATGGAGAGTTGAAGTACATCGATGCAAAGGAATCGGCCTTTGCAATATTCATTGTTTTGCTATGCTGAGTCTTTTCATCGCCTTGAATGTAGTAATATGAAGCAAGGATTAAATGGTTTGCTAGAACGTCCNAAATCTCAAATATTTATACGTATGCATACACGATACGACGTATGATGATTTTAGAAGGAAAAACTTTGATTTGAAATTCGAGAACAATTGAAAAGGGCGCAAGACACGTGACTTTCACTTTAGCTTAGTGAAGATGCATTGATGACGGCGTAATAGAAAACTTTTAACATTTAGCACGTTGCACTGGATCGTTAATCATACGGCAAATTACTACTAGATATCGTAGGTATTTCATGAACGACGCAACGTTCAAGGTGAGGACTGCACATTCATATTGAAGCATGGAATGGGCTTAACGTCAGTGCACAAATTGAAAGCTGCCATCAGTGACGCATCGACTGCCCTATCGCCACAAGAGCTGCGATTGATTCACTCATAATCAACACCAAATACGAAAATAAAATTCTCTGAATATGCTCCACCTGATGTATGCTATATGACAACGCACCTTTACCTATATATATATATATATATATATATATATATATACGGGAAAAGTAAGAGACTGCTAGGAAGGCGGTGCTGAAAGATTGCTGGATCTTTAGAAATCTCCCGTTATTGTTGCGACCTCCTTTTCCTCATATTGTAAAACCAGATGCTCATTTCCGAAAGGATATTACTGGAAATCACCTTGGCCATTATTCTCTTCCTCATTCATTTTCCAACCTTTCAAGTGGCTTCCTTTTCTCCCTTCGAAAGATCGAGGGATTAATTATTGTGCTCACAACCATGTTTGCACTATGACACGTCTTCATCTTTCAATTTCTAAAAAGCATTTTCGTGAGATTGAGTGATGTTATGTCTCTGCAATACAGAATTTCTAATTGTAGCCGAAAGCCACACGTTAGTATCTCGAATATGACGTTCAAAAAAGACCGACGTTCCCTATTCGATCGTGCAATATTTCGCTCTCCAAGTTATGAACGAACACTCAACGATATCTCGTTAGAGCTAACAGGAGGCGAGATCGTTGCACTACTCTATACAACAGGTAATGCATTCACACATTGTTCTAAACAACGATAATGCGCTCTTCTGTTATTCTGTATAACAAAGTACCGTCGTCAGACAAAATTTAATTTGTCGTCGAGATTACATGAATGCATCGTAGCCACGCATAGCTGTCCTCCATTTTTGACCGAGGCTTTCAGGTGTTTGTGATGTGTCAGTGTGAATCGCGCATAGTGATCATATGACTGCAGTTAAATGATTACGAAAATTGAAAAGCGACAGAGCAGATCTTGTGCGAAGCGCAGTTATTTCCAAAAAGGTGTCGATTTAATGCACAACTGAGCTCCTCCCTCTGTGATAGTGTTTGTGATATTCNGTCGATTTAATGCACAACTGAGCTCCCTCTGTGATAGCTGTTTGTGATATTCAATCACTCCACATCGGGATGTGTAACTGAAGCCTAAGTTCAGAGGAGTTATTCCAAACAGTCTTGCATCCCTACAATGGCAGCCGATAAGTTTTGGGCTCTAGGTTGCAGAAACCGTCAAGCAAAAAGAGCTGGTATCGGCCTTCTGAAAGTTGTGACATCTATGACGTTATTTCACTCGTTGATGAATTGTGGAAGGTTTGTTCACGTTTTTTTTGCAGAGTTACGAGACAAAAAATTGAAAGGCACGGAAAGACTCTGAATATGCATACTTTCGGTTTAGGCCTTTGCGCGATTGCTATAAAGGTATTAGGTGTAAATACAATCACGCCGACGTGCGATCTTCGCAACTTTAAGATATCAGAGTGTCACCGTGTGGCAGGAAGCGGCACTGGGCTGATTTCGTTTCTTCTGAACCATACTGTATTTTTGCTAGGAACAGCTGCGCTATTTCTGTGACAGTGGCATTTAAAAAACAGAGAGTATTCAGATTCTGAAATGCATACGCTATTGCACGTGCTGGCTCAGAAGACGATGCCGGATGGTAAACTGGAGGGCGATCTTGGAATCAATGGCAATCAACTGAATGCGCAACAGTTCGGCGATCGAATCGCACTTGTTGATTTGCGTGATCCTTTTCCACTTCTGACGGTGAAAGAGACGCTACGAATTTCAAGTGCCTTCGTGAAACCCGCCACCGATGCGTTTAAAATCGACAGCATGGTTGGTTTGTGGTGTGCTGAAGATTTTGCTCGCATGGTGAACTTTTCTTTTGCTTGAGATTGCCAAGTTGCTTGCATTGTGACTGAATGTCTGGGATCACATACACTGCTATAAGTATTCTCTTGAATTTGGAGATAAGAGGACGATGGCTCAATGCCATCGTTGTTGTTTTTTGGGCGTCAAAAAAGCATAAAAAGTGTGGACACTGCAACGTGGAGATCCATTTATGATTTGATAGAGGATTGGTTTCTTCGACTAAAAAACTTTTTTCGTCACTCAATAAGAGCTATTTCTCGGTCCTTCTGACTCAATGTAAGCCGAAAACAATGGCGAGTATTGGATCATGTTATATTTTCTGCCAATACATCCATTGAAAGCGATACGAAACAATGTTGACGTTTGCTGAAACAAATACGATTGTGTAACAAATGTTATTTCGCAGTTAACTCTTGAAGCGAAATTGGTTTCAAGACCCACCTTCACCCCACATTTCATTGTATATTTTCGAATTCTACTTCAACGACACTTGCGAGCGTATCATTTATTTTACCATAAACATTGTCCAAGGGATAATGTGATGACAGGAGCATATTTTTATTCCAGCTTATGAGTACCGCACGTTTGATGGAGTTTGGGCGAACATTCGAGGATATTGAGAGCGGAACTACTTCGGAAGGAAAAACGCCACTTGCGAATGTTGTACCACATTCCTTTAGAGCGCTCATCCTGTGATAGACAGAATACTTGAGGGGATGTATATTTTGTTTTAAGATTGATCAACTGATACAAACACTGGCTCTGTCACCATATCGGAATTCGTTGTGTGAAGAACTTGGAAAGACTGAAATACAACGTCTCAAAGTTGCTGAGCAAATTCTTAAAGATACAGGTATTATCTTAAAGATACAGGTATTACCGAATTCATATTTCAGTTGGAAGGTGCATTTGGACACAAAACTCTTTTATATGCAGTGGCAACTGACATGATTTTCGTGAAAAAGAAACGTTATGGGTCGACAAATGGGGTGAGGCAAAGTTACGTTGGATTGAGTTCATTTTGCAAATGGGGGAATACATTTCTTCAGACTATCTGAAATAAATTTGCTTGAGAGTAGCATTCACCGACGAGCGACATTGTGTATTTTCTTGGTTAAAGACTTCAGCGAACCTGATTCTACAGTTTACCGAATCCCATCAATTTGAAGTCCAGTTTGCAGGAGCTGTATTGATGAGCCATTCTTATTCACAGCCAAAGGGAGAGGACGGAATGTTAACGCAAATACTTTCGGCAGAAACCTTAATAATATTATTGACTAGACTGGTATTCATATTGACTGGCGTCAATATGAATACCAGTCACATGGTTCCATGGTATCTGAAAAGGGCAATCGTGAAATTTGAACGTTTACAGTGCAGCGACAATCATGCTTTCAGGTTTTAAATAATTAGTTCTAATCAGGCTACTGCTATCGACGAAGCCAAATAAAACTTTACATCCTTATG
>JAARMF010001052.1:11581-22851 GCA_022844705.1 Toxascaris leonina | reverse complement strand
AAAAAAAAAAAAAAGAAATTAAAGTGAATTTTTTTTTAATGATCATAAATGCAGCATTCGAATTTTTTAATTGCTTCAATATTATTTCTTTTGTTTGTCGATTTGTTGAATCATAAGAGCTTCAGAAGTGCCAATTGATTCCTCTTTGATGATCGTATGCTCCCGGAAAAAAAATGAATTCATTGAGGCTTTTTTCTTCGTTTTTTTTATTGTACAAGTCTCTATACATTATTAAGCTTTAAGCATATAAATTTTCCTCATTATGCTTCTTTTTTTTTTACGAATCTTCACTTCTACAAATATTATATTCCGAATTGGTTATTCTATACCGAAGCATCATCAAATGAATCAATTTAGCGAGCTTTCATCGAGTATGTCACTCAAATATTTTTTATTCCAAATTTTTATTTTTATTTTTTATCTGATTTTTGCTCCAATCTTTATTTTTATGTCAATTTTTATTCCTCATTTGCATTTTTCTAAAATTAATTTCCGCGTAAATAATCAATAAACTGATGAGAAGATAATTCAAATTAAAGAATTATATCATCTCTTTGATATGAATATTACTGAGATTCATAAAACTTTGAGATATTTTATTGTCAAAATGCTCTCCAATATTTATTTTGTAGAAATTTATATAAGCAATTCAACTCGTGAAATTTTTCAAATTCAATAAAATGAGTATAATTTACCTTTCCGATTTATCATCTATATGACATTGAAGACGTCGCCTTGCTTTAGCGATCTTATTGAAATCGTTTTGATAGCAATTTTGACAAAAATTTTCTCTCAAAAAACTGAAAAAAGTTTTCGTTTCTCTTTTTATAAAATACTGATCAGAATATTATCGAAAGTGAAATAAAACGATGATCAATATCGACTGATTAGATGTGATCAATATCGATTGAAGCATTAATCAATAAATGTATTGATGCATGTTAAATTCGATACAATTCGATACAAACACAGTCAAATCTAGGCAGATTTTTTGTTTCTTTCTAATTCATTACTTTTCAATTATTTATGAAATAAATACTACGATATATCACTTACAGACATGATAATGGATTAATGATGACCGGTGACAATGATGATAATGTCGTACGTTATCAGTGATAAGAGAACCAATGAGAACCAAGAATCGACGGTATAGTTCTTTGGTAGGGGAACAACTTAGTGGTCGAATTGTTGCAACATTGAAGATATTAATAGACATGATGAGCGGTAGTTAGTGGTGAAGTTTTTCGCTGTGTTTACTTNAACTTAGTGGTCGAATTGTTGCAACATTGAAGATATTAATAGACATGATGAGTTGGTAGTTAGTGGTGAAGCTTTTCGCTGTGTTTACTTATCAATACTACTTGCCACTCATTCTTTAGGATTCCTCTTCTATTCTCTTGATTCTTGCATAGTAGAGGTTGAGTTCATTAGTGGAAGGGTTTTGAAAATTTTTGTTTTTAGGGGGAGGAGGAGGGGATGGGGGGAGGGAGGGTTTAAAATTTTTCCATAGTTAAGCCGTGCTTGTTCAGAACTATTTTCTCTTCAAGCAACTTTCGTCAAACTTTGCTAACTTAGACAGGCTCGGGAAATTCTTTCATTTAAAAGAATGCCGGTCCGGAATATCTGTCTGGAATATGTAAATTTCGCCGGAACCTATTTATTTACTGTAGAAATGGAAGACTTCAACCCCGAATTGCTCATGTTCTAATAAGTAGATCGTCGAGAAACTTATACAAAATCTAAAGTACAGAATATATGACATTGATATCGCTTACTTATACTTAACGTGCCAATGATCCAAGCTATCTTATGGGAAGCAGGTCAATTTCGAAGGGAGTCGAGTGGATGGCGACTGAATGAGCAGATTTTCATTTATTTGACAGAAAATTAAAACTCATATTAACCTAAATTATATTCATGGAGGAGATTACACGATGTCATTACATGATGCTATGGTATTTGTGATGTGCAACTCTCACTCATAACTGCGGCAGTTGAAATGGTGAGAAGGACTATATCTTGGTAATTGTTGCTCTTAAAGAGATATTCTATACTTTGTTCCACTCAGATTCTACGCCTATATCCTAGCGTAAATCCTATATCCCTAAGTCTTTACCCTCAAAATGATAATTATCTTTAAGCTCAAATCTTTTGACCGAAATTCTCAAATTTTCAATTTGCTTATATGCTTATATCTTTCTTATCCGAAATTGAAGAAACGAGTTCNTTTAAAATTTTTCCATAGTTAAGCCGTGCTTGTTCAGAACTATTTTCTCTTCAAGCAACTTTCGTCAAACTTTGCTAACTTAGACAGGCTCGGGAAATTCTTTCATTTAAAAGAATGCCGGTCCGGAATATCTGTCTGGAATATGTAAATTTCGCCGGAACCTATTTATTTACTGTAGAAATGGAAGACTTCAACCCCGAATTGCTCATGTTCTAATAAGTAGATCGTCGAGAAACTTATACAAAATCTAAAGTACAGAATATATGACATTGATATCGCTTACTTATACTTAACGTGCCAATGATCCAAGCTATCTTATGGGAAGCAGGTCAATTTCGAAGGGAGTCGAGTGGATGGCGACTGAATGAGCAGATTTTCATTTATTTGACAGAAAATTAAAACTCATATTAACCTAAATTATATTCATGGAGGAGATTACACGATGTCATTACATGATGCTATGGTATTTGTGATGTGCAACTCTCACTCATAACTGCGGCAGTTGAAATGGTGAGAAGGACTATATCTTGGTAATTGTTGCTCTTAAAGAGATATTCTATACTTTGTTCCACTCAGATTCTACGCCTATATCCTAGCGTATATCCTATATCCCTAAGTCTTTACCCTCAAAATGATAATTATCTTTAAGCTCAAATCTTTTGACCGAAATTCTCAAATTTTCAATTTGATGACATTTATATGCTTATATCTTTCTTATCCGAAATTGAAGAAACGAGTTCAATTCTTCAGAAATTTAGAGGGGACATTGCCGAGACTACATCAGTGATTCTTCGTCAAACTGAACTGGTTAATAAATATGCAAAATTGTGGCTTTTCAATCTGTAGGAGTCGAAAAACCACGAATTTCTTCCCCAACCTCCCCTCCCCCCGGAGAAAAAAAAATTCCGATCGATTTCAATAATTTTTATATTCATTAATTGGACAACCCAGTAAGAAATTTATGAGCTTTTAAAATTGCAAAAAAAAGTTAGATCCTCTTTCCTCCTCTCCCCCCCCCCCTCCCTTTTAAGTCGTTTATAAATTTTTCAGAAAATTTCTTCTATCGGAAACAATCAAAATTTTAATCAATTTCATTGATTTTTCTTTTTCTCACGAACTATTCAACTTAATCTCGAGCGTCAACAATATATAAAGATTATTACAACAATTTTTTTTGCCAACTAACTAATGCATAGATTTTTTCAATTTTTAAATTTTTTGCCAATATTTAAAATTTAAAATTAAATAAACCACTAATTTTTAAAATTAAAGCATTGAAGCATTTCCCTCTATTCGCCTTTAGTAATCAACGCGAATCAATTCACAGTTTCGAAGTCTTTTCCCCTTTAATGGAACGATTTGAAGATATTTTGAGAAGAAAATCAGTAATGAAGACTTTGAAAGGATTGACAATAATCAAGGTAATATTTCTAGCTGTTTTGAAATCGATTCATATCAACACCTCTATATTTTGTGAGATAAAGTGATAACACTCTAGATGATGTTTCGCGGCTGCCATAAACTTGCTAGAACAAGAACATCCTTACCTTCGAGGTGCGCTTAGCGAATCGCCTAAGGTATTTGCTCATACGTTACGATAAACGCTGAGGGGCAAAGGTCAAACGAACATTGCTTTCTCATTTATTCACCTCACCATTTTTTTTTTTCATTTTGCCTGATATCCTCGCTATTCGTTTATGAAATTTTTAAATATTATTTAGTAGAAATTTCTTTGAAAGGACTGACATTTTAAATTTCCCTGGAAGTGTTTATTTGTGGGCGAAATAAGGTATCAAAATTTGTATTACATTATTCTATGATCACATAATATGCAATATTTGCTAGAGGCAAATTCCCTGTATGTTCGATGATGTGATTTATGATCCCTTCTAGTGATTCATGAGATCTCACGATAAATCTTGAGGGCAAAGTTCACGTATTTGTTCATTCTTTTATGCACTTTAACAATTTCCGCTTCAATATAAAACGTTTCTTCGACCGATTTATTTGGTAGTTTGTTTATCGTGTATATATTGGCATACGCATTGTTCAATATTATCTTATGCCCATTTATTTTTCATTTAGATGAATGGGGAGGGGTTATCGAGTTCAAGTTTCCATAATGTATTATTCTATCAACGACAACAAAATTATTAATATTTCTTTCTTATTCATTTTTATGGATACAACGAAACGGGAAGACTAACTATGAGCGTTAAATGATATGAGGTTTTATAAACTTGAGAGGCTATCTCATAAGTAAATTTTTAAGTTGATTTCTATGGAAATAGCAAGAATTATGAGAATAATTTTGCAATTTTTATTGTATGATAAAGCCGCCGTCTATTCAAGTCATTCCGTGAAATAGTTAACAAAGCAATTGAGTTGTTGAAGAAGTTACTATAGTATTTCCGTAAACTCGATCAACATTGTTTCTCAAAACAACGAAATCGACTCATTAGCATTAGAACTATTATTATTCGATGATTTCACAAAGCTCCGCTTTCGTGTGAGCCATTCTTCGATAAGAACTCGTGAAGCTGTTGATAGTGGTTTTGAGATTTTGCCAGTATTCTTTTGAAGCGTCGAAAAAATGAGCTTCTAGCAAAAAAAAAAATATTTATGGGAAATGTTAGTGCTCGCACGTAGCGATACTTTATGCCGAAATCGTTTCATGTGTTATATGCCAACATCGTTTCATGTGTTATATGTCGACATCGTTTCATGTGTTATACGTTGACTATGACTGCTGATCTCAATAGTAACCAGATGGTAAAGAATCCTAGAAAGCACAGATGCTAAAATATATATGAAAGAGACATAGAGCGAGAGTGAAAGAAGTACCCCACAACTGGTTTCATCGCGCGTCTACACTCGTGGCTTATGGATCTACGAACCTAGCTATCATTAGATCAAGCCTAGTCTAATGGGAAGGTGAAGAAAATCACCCCTAGATTAGTGAAATGCGATAGTTTCAGTGTTGATAACATCACACTTACAACATAAGGATGAGTCCAAGACCACAGAATAGTGTTGCACCAATACCACACAATACACCGACACGAGTGAGACGCTTTTGTAATGTCTTCAAATAACTTTAATAAGAGGAGAAAAACGGTACGAAACTCGTGTTTTGTGTAAGCTCGGTATTTTTTGGTTATTCATACCTATCATATTTCTGGTATTTTTGGTTATTCATACCTATCATATTTCTGGTATTTTTGGTTATTCATACCTATCATATTTCTGGTATTTTTGGTTATTCATACCTATCATATTTCTGGTATTTTTGGTTATTCATACCTATCATATTTCTGGTATTTTTGGTTACTCATACCTGTCATATTTCCTATATTTCCAGCAGTACATAATTTTCTCCTAAAAAAAAGATTCTTTTTTACGTCTTTGAACAAGGAAATAATTTCTATCGCTACAGTCTGTAGAGCTTAAACGCTATCAAATGAGTTTTCAGGAGGGAAACATTTATAGATAGATGATTATCTATACTTCAGTTACCCTAAATCTCTTCAACTATTCGCTATATTTTGTAAATGCTAAACGTAGGTTATTTTCAAGGACTTTCGTGTGCCTATTAGAGTTGCGCATAGAAATCCTCTCCGGTTAAATTTTCAACCGCAGTTTAGGTATCTGCAATTTACCTGTTGGCCACAAGTTGGACATATTTCAAACGACGTTGGCTTAAAGAAGAGTAGAATACAACACATATCACACAACCGCTCTCGATAACAATAGAAAATTTATTAGCTTAAATATCGATGAGAAATCTCTCATTACAAGTGCGAAGCTTCTTTTTGCGGCCGTATGCAAATTTGCTCTGTATAGCGTATGAGGGATCCGACCAATCTATATATAATTTACCCATTTAGCTTGTAGAGTAGTTGGAATTGGAATTAGGTGGAATTGTCTCTTTCGAGATATAGATGATAATGAAATGTGATGCTTCTATGCTAAGATATGCCATGGTGGCCTATAGAAGAGCAAAGAAAATGCCGGAGAATTTTGGGATATTTTTAGATGGCAGCTTGCCAATCTATAAATTAAATTAATAAATGCAGAGTAACAGCAAATATTTGAAATAATAATTCCCTCCCTATTTATATTTAACAAGACTTTCAGTTTATTCTAGATTATTTTAAACTTTTATTTCTCTGCCATTTTCTTCACCTCTTCATATAGTGAATAAATCGATCAATATTCCATCATCTACAATTATTTATATCAACAAAATAAACATAATAGATGGGTGGTCTTGAATAGATTATTGTTATATGTGAAATCATTCAAGTGAATTAGTGCGTTTAATTGCTTAACATTGTAGTTCATCAGAAACAAGTTTTTCGTTCATCAACTCAAGCACAGATGATATTCTTACAATATCTGACGGCCTTATTTTACACAAAATTATTATTTTCAGTTATTTTAATATTTAGACTTTTTTCAAATCGCAGAATGAGATTCTTCTTTTTTTTGTACGAATAAATGTACTGAAATAATTAAAAAATATTTAATTAGTTATTTAATCTAGTGATCATAATCCCGATAGTATTGTAATGAAAATGAGATAAGTAATTAATAAATAAATGTGAAAGTTATAGTGATATTGTTGTTTGGGAGGGAGGCGGGGGAGGCGTGGGCCTACTAATATTCATCCACTTAGTGCTCACTTGTTGTCGGATTTTCTCGGCGTCAACGTTTACGTAATGTCTTATCCATTTTGGTCGATCGAGGATGTCTTCCAACGTTAGACCAATCATTTCCATTTCCTGCTTGATAACGTCCATTCGTCGTTGCTTGGTGTCTCTTGCAAAAACATAAACTCGAGAAATATAAAATAGATTTTCTATTGAATTTACAACTGCGGTTGTTTTTTAATTGATATATTTTAGCTCAGGTTTGATTAATGGTACGATATTAAACGAGATTTATTTTTTATTTATTTATTCACTTATTTATATATATTTGTATTTTTGTGTATATTTTTATTCATATATAAATGTTTTCCTTTCTTATTATAGAAGCAGGAGCTGCGTTTTATCCAAAATGAATTGCTAAAATAGTGCTTTATTTTGAGGAGAAAATAATTGGAATTTTTTTTATCAGTGGTGTACTAACGTTCTTATCGCAATCACTTATCAGTCGTAGTTGATGTTTTCAACTCCTCCAAAAATCATCTCCACGACACATCTATTCAATTCGCATTTACTTCTAACGAAATATTCTCTTGTTGCATTGAGTTTTCTTCAACATTAATGTGTCATCTAAATACTTTCATGTTAGTTCTGGTTCGTTGACCTTACGAAGACTATTCAATTAATATCGATCATTATTCAATCAATATTGATCACATCTTTAATATTTACATAACTGAATGATTACATAATAATCGATGTGATCGATATATGCAATCAATATTTTAACCAATGCAAGGATAAGAAAAAATGCAAGGACTTGAAGAAATACATCTGAATGGGTTTTGCAGAGATATGCTACTTGAAACCTAACCAGCAGACAAATCAACTTTAATAATACTTACAAATAATTGAACGAATATACGTGTTGTTGAACGACTTTTCAGAATATTCTTGTTGGTATTGTCTTTCCAGATCTATTCCAGGCTGTATAGTTGCCTGTTATCCAGAAAATTATCCAGAAAAAAGTCGAAAATCCCAAAAGCTTGAATTCAGCACGGTAATTCCAAAATTTTTGAAAAATTCATCAGATAATAGAATAGCTCGAAAGCTTGCGATTTAGTGTTGATTGAACATAGAGAAAGTCATCGCTCACCAATGGCCCGATTTTATTTTTCGAGCATTTCTTTTCAACTCTTGTTCGTGTGCACGTGTGTGCACATTTCTTCAGAACTTTAAGTGACCACCACCCTGTAGTCATTAAAGAATTTTATAAGAAGAAAAACATATACCTACTTTTAGTCGAGCATACTTAGTTTTTTAATTCGTCGAGCACTCTACACCCTAAATCACAAGAAAATGCCTCGCGCTCATCATTGAGGGATTTAGTCATGAGGGATCTAATCATCTAGTCTTCAGGTAATGTTCGCGAATAATGGTGCAAATAATAGGTGATCATCATAAAATTTCTCTCGAAAATTCAGAATAATATTGAGAAAAAAATTTGCATAATGAGGCTAACTGAAATATATGAACACTTTTTCTGCCCAACTCTTTGTATGCAACATTTTCAAACAATCTATATTCTCAGTGGATGATAGCATGAACGAGATGGAATACTAGATGTCTATTGAACGGTTAAATGAGAAGCGAAAAGCGACGTTTTCACAAATGAAGTGAATAGCTCGTTCATCGGATTGCTAGGTGGACGAGATACTGCTACCTTACTCTTTAACGGAGACCATTTTTCTTTCAATCAATTCTCTCATATCCTGAATAAAATTTATATGATTTGAAAGAGCTGCAGCAATTCTTGTTGGATGATTTTCATATTTTGCTTTTCTAAATTAAAGCATTTTTGCATAATCCATAATCGTTGAGATAATATGGAAGTTGGATTGTTAGGAAAATCTTGTTGAAGCTCTTTTAAGAGACGATTAATGAGGAAAGAACGAAAGGGGGATTATAGATGAGAATCTACGCATGTGCTCTTTCATTTATTCTTTTATTGCTGGAAAAGTAAGAACTTCGAAAATGTTCTTCAAAAATTAGCGATCCTCTTTTCATGCAGCGATCTTATCGAGCCGCAAGTTCGTTATTTTCAAGAAGAAAAACAAGTTATTTATTAATCAATTTTGTACTTTTTCTTCAAAATGAGTCGTCTAATTAACCTTCAAATAACAAATATTTGTGGCAATAATTTTCAGCGGATACGAAAATATTTCTCTATAGGTTAAGNTCTACAGGTTAGGGTTAATTATTTATGCACTATATGGGCCAAATTTCTTTACTTCCACTTCACTGTGAAAATATATTTCAAAATAAGACGCCAGCACTCTCTCTTCATTGCGTTCTTATTCCCTCTATCTGTTTTGTGATGTTGTTTTTCTTTCCGTTGTTTTCTCGATGATCTCTCTTATTCTCGAGGTGTTTATATGTGTTCGCAATTGATTAAGTGATGCTACAGTTGCTATTCGTCTATTGTTTTCATCTTGTTCTTTTTTTAAACATGCTGCTTGTTGAGTTTTATTTTTTCTTGCAAATCTATACGCTGTGTTATATATCGCAAATGAATTGCTCAACTAAGCACAACTAAACATCTTCAAAATTTCATATATCTTCCGGAGTAATATTTTCTCCAATTTTTTTTCTTTTTCAACAAAATTTCTCATCATTTATTCCACCAAGAGTCGTGCCGAATAATCAATCGATTATAGTTGTGATTTTATCTGTTTTATTTCCGTAATATTTTATTTCCGTTTCATATCAGTAGTATTTCTGATTACTTTATCAATCTATATAGCTTCGATTGCAATAAATCTGTTCGAATAAAGATTTTAAGACTTAACGAACGTTCATCACTAAACCTATCCTTCTAGTAACTATCGTTTATAAAAACATATAGAAACAAATTTTTTTGTTGGTTTTTACATGTCGAAATGTTGATTGGTCCTTTCAGTTTTCACTTTGATATATTCGATTCATAACCGACTTAAAAATTTTTTTTGAATATTAATGGATTATAATCGAAATTTCAGTTACTAACGAATATTTCCTCATTATTTATAATGAAATCTACTCGGACGCGATTATTGTCGATATTGAAGACCGAAGAGGACGTACGAATAATTATTAGAATATTTAAATAAGAGGATTTTATATTTCTCTTTCAGGATTATTTCCTATGAAGTTTATTCAGTGTATTTTATTTGTTATTTTTTCGTGGCATATCAACGCTAAAAAATTTCTTTTCTATTCACCGTCATGGGGACATAGTCATCTATGTTTTCAAGGTGCACTAATCGATATACTTGTTGATGCGGGACATACTGCTGTAAGTTTATGCGTTTTTTTAATTACCATATGCGAATTAGGATAATACAAAGCAATGGGGTGGGAGGGGGACTTCATTTGATAGCCATTGGAGGCAGGGGGAGCGGGAGAGGACTACCTCGGACACACACTGGAGGGGGAGGGGAAATAGAGGATGGAGAGGGGCGGAGGTTCCCCCTGATACTTCCTCTAACGTGGAACTAATTCGATATTTCAGCTGAAGGGAAAAAAAAGACGTTCATTTTTTGATGAAAAACAATCCTTGCTAATATTTTCATAATTATTCAAATTTTTATTATATATATTCCATTTTTTTCTATTGCATAAAAATCCTAGNTAATTATTCAAATTTTTATTATATATTCCATTTTTTTCTATTACATAAAAGTCCTAATTTTACAGATTTAAGAAAAATCTATTGCAACTCAAATCGATGCTATTTGAAAAAGTGACGGAAATAATTTATTGATTTTTCAATGATCATTGATGAAATGTTTTATGGAGCTTGAGCTTTTTTTCGACTTTATTTGAGTAAAGTCATCGATGGATCGTCGAGAACGATTTTTGGGGGGTTGCGAATGTAGGCTATGCGCAAACTTCCGACATTAGTTTCAAAATATTCGAGAATTTCCGCTGAAATATTTTCGAGAATCGTTTTTCTGTCTATTTCGATCTCTTGTTATCTTCAATCTCATTCATATTATTGTCGTTCCATCATAAAAGTAGTAGAAGTTTATTCCCTTTTCAGCATGTACTTATACCAGAATTTAATCCAAATATCAAGACTAATGGTACAGTGAAAGCACATCGTATCGTTCGTATTACTCCATCAGCGCCATCGCTTTATTTACAATTCTCATTCAATAAGGATCCTTTCACAACTGATGGCAATGATTCTAGCTCAATGCAATTTGCAATTTTTATGAACGTAACAATGCAATTTTGTGAAGGTATTTTTTGAGTATTTATTTTACTATAAATAATAAATTAAAAATAATAATAAATTAAAAATAATAATAAATAAAAGAAAATAAAAGTAAAAATAAAAAGAACTAGAT
>JAARMF010001052.1:0-11572 GCA_022844705.1 Toxascaris leonina | reverse complement strand
TGTTGGTTGATTTATTGCTAGATTGGATTTGAGGCAGATGAAAAGGAATTTTTTTTTGCCTGATGCGAACGGTAATTTTTTATGCTATGAGCGGTGAATATTTAGAATCTTACGTAGTGGTTGTCTACTAAAACAGGTTTGTGAAGCGATGAGAATTTCAAATTATTTATGAATTCTTAACTCATTTTACAAGTCGACTAAATAAACAATCGATATCAAAGGTTTTTTTCGCACCGTCTGGTGTAATAAATACCAATAAAGGTTTAGCGAAAACCAAATGTAGAATGCGTCATTACCGGAGTTGTGCATACGACAGATACTGCATATATATATATATGGGTATCATTAATGACGTAAGATCGCGTTAAGCGATTGACTGAAACATACGTAGCTAAAGAAGTAGTCTATCGGTTGAGATGCTTCAAATTTTATCACGTTTATAGGTAAGAAATATACCAGCTTATAGAGCCTATACCGATTCAGATTATTCGATTGAATCACTATATGGTTAAATGACATTTGCTGTTGCTTTCAAATAAAAAGTGCTAATTTTTTTTAATGCTAAATTCGCCTCTTCACAATACATCTGTTCATTCAGAGGTGAATATCGAATCCGCCGAAAACAACTCGTAATTTCGAGTGGAAGTATTCATAAGCTATCATATATTGAATGACCTAACGATAAATTTTCTAGTCGTTATATTTGTTTAAATTACTGTAATTTAAGCTAATGATTTTGAAAATTGTTAGCTTTCACTATTGCAGATATTTTACGAAGAAAAGATCTCATCGAGCAACTTCAAGCTGAACACTATGATGTTGGCTTCACTGAATTCTTCGATTATTGCCCTATCGGTTTATTGCATCATATCGGTGTAAAATCAACCGCAATACTTTCGGCTGTACCGATCACCGATTTACTTGCCGATACGTGGGGAATACCGTCACCATCGAGTTATGTCACCAGTACGAGTTTTTTTTATATTATAGAAAAAACGAAATAGTGACGATCGGAATTATTTGATAAAGTTGTCAAAAGGCATTGACTATAATAACAGTTGCCCGGAGTCGATAGATTTGGCAATGACTCCGGAGTCGTCAAATCTCGATTCGACAAAAGGGAGACAAGAACAAACTTTTTTTCTGAAATTTCGGCCTGTTAAAGAAAACGAAAAATAAAATTTGCAACGTGTGCGTGAAGAGTGAGGGTGTAAACTAGAGGGTGTTGAGCTGAACCTGAGAAAACTTTGATGCAGGTTCCCATTTATTTACTGAAAAATTCCCGGAGTAAAAGGCTGAGGTAATAGTGATTCCAACGATTGGTGAATATTTTCGCAATTGCAATAGAAAATAAGCGTCCATCAGTGTTGCATAGATCACCCAGAATGTTTTCGCCTATCGAAAGAAAGCTGAACCGCGTCACTGATCTTCGGTTAATATTCTGGATCCATCCAAGAGGTGTAGCTCTCCAGAAAGATAGCAGAAAGCTAGTGGTTTGCTAATCGAACGATGATCACCTATGTAAAACATAGTCGTGTTGAGTTGAGATGATATGCATGATGAGAACCAAAAAAAANAATAACAGTTGCCCGGAGTCGATAGATTTGGAGGGAGGAGGGCATAATCGTGGAGGATATAAACAGAAAGTTTATAGTCGCCATTTCGGCGCTAAGTTCTTTCGTTAATGTTTTCTAACTTAAAGATATTTATCACTAGATGTTGATAAGACGTTATCATCCTCAACATTATCGGTGCATTAATTGCAGATACTTTCAAGCCGTTTATCAGTGCACCTGATCTCTCAATATCACAACGTTTTATGAATTTTGCCTTCACTTTCCTATCGAGAAAAATCTCGTTCGCAAAAGTTCTCAGCGCACAGGTTAGCTGCTTTTTATTGAAATCGACTGCTGTTTTCTTTTTTTCTATATTTGTATTTATATTTATTTATATTTTGTCGGATGTATTGTCTTAAATTTCAAACCCAGGTCTATATTTCTATAATATTCTAAATAATATTTTTTTGCAACAGTTTCCATGTTTCGAGGAAATATAAGATTCCTGCAGGAAGAATTCTTCTCAACGATCACCGTTCATAGATTTATCGGTGGAAAGACTAGACAAGAGTCTTGAAAACGCTCGATGCACTGATTAGTCAGGGAAATAAATGAAGAAATTGTCAACATGGGTAGACCATCTCCGGGTCTTCCACTGAAAAACCGCGGTAAAACTGTAGTTTTCTTTTCTGGTGATTTCTGGTAAAGGGCTGGGGAGGAGGGAGGGGTAGTGTGATAATATGTAGCATCAGTTCAAAGACATTCCATCTCAATATGGTGTTTTATTCACAAAACGAAAGGTCCGCCTAGATGCACTACTCTCTTACAACATGAACCACAGACGAAAATTAGTAGGCATTTGATTATCACTCATTGAATATCTTGGAAATTGTTGTCGCTTATTTAACTGAGAAGGGCTCAAGTAGTCTGTGCACACAGACTGCGCAGAGTGTATTGGGGTTATCAGATGCAAATAAAGGCGCAATCGTCCGTGTTGTATTCTGGCCTGGATCAGACTTTACCTACATAATATATCATCCGTGTTTCGCTCTTCTCTGTTGATAGCATTAAATGATAGTGTCTCATTTGTTCATTTTTAACGTAATGTATTTTGATATCTTTTGACTCGGATGTTATTCGCTTACAACTGCTCAAAATTATATTACCTCGTATAAAAATGATGAGGCTATCAGATCTTTATCACTGCAACTATCACTAGTAGCTCCTACTGGATTCCTGTATTTCTTACCAATTTTTCTTTCATTTTATTAAATCTTTTGAATATTTTCGAAAGAGTGTTTCCAAAAAATATTTCGAAACTTGATTTTTTTTTTCAGAAT
This sequence comes from Toxascaris leonina, assembly GCA_022844705.1. Taxonomy (NCBI): domain Eukaryota; kingdom Metazoa; phylum Nematoda; class Chromadorea; order Rhabditida; family Ascarididae; genus Toxascaris; species Toxascaris leonina. Next base: position 8,676 of record JAARMF010001052.1, on the reverse strand, counting down.
TCGGTGTTTAGACGAATGGTACGTGAGGATTTCCCCGACCTGAGATCACTTGCACAAAACGCACCAATCGCATTTATAAATTCTCCACAAATTGTTGATATTCCTCGACCAATTTCGAGCAAAATCGTTTATATCGGTGGAATTGCAATGAAAAAACGTTCGAATTTGAGCAAAGTAAATTTGTCGTTTTCGTGGATTTTTATTTCCTTTTCAGTGGAATATTGTTTTCTGAAAAAATTATTTGTGCAGTTAGTCAACGAGAAAAATAACCCCTTTTTCTATAGTAGGTAAAAATTTCTCGTTGAAATACCTGTGAAGAATAAGTTTACCTGTGGAGAATACAAATCACCTTTGAAGAATACAATTTACCTTTGAAGAATACGGTTTAGCTGTGAAGAATACAGTTTACCTGTGAAGAATACAATTTACCTGTGAAGAACAAAAGTTCATTTCTAGGTGGGAGAGTTTACCTGTGAATGAGCGAAACATTTGTGGACACTAGACTAATGACTAAATTATTTGTATTTGATAGCAATAGTAATTGTAGTCGCCGTAGAATTGTTCTTAATGACCAATGGATTGACCATTCGTTGACAGTGAAAGTAACGCTAATGCATCGAAGTTTTACTAAAAGATACAAATATATTTCGCTTAGAGTTAAATTATTCCATAAAAATGTCTAATTTTTATTATGCTTAATTAGGCAAATATTTTCGATTCACTCTCCGGAATCTTACATTATTGATTTTTTTTTGAGTTTTCTCTTTCCAAAATCTCTTTTAAAATTGGCAAATAAAATTTTTCTCGCTAAAATTCGCTTAAATCGCATTCAAAAATTTCAGGAGTTTTCGGATATTCTCGATCGACCAAATAGTCGAGTAGTGCTGTTCTCGTTCGGTTCGATTACTAAAATAAATAAAATGCCTCATCAAATGAGAAACGCCTTCTTAGAAGCGACTAAATATTTTCCCACGTATGATTTCATTGTGAAAGTTGATGCGGATAGCAATACGAGTACCGAATTGCTACATAAATATACGAATGTACATATATTTAAATGGCTCGATCAAGTCAGCATACTTCGTAAGTTAATATATAAGTCAATGAGTTATCGAGTTATCAAGTCCACAACCGATAGTTCAATTTGAGTAGCACAATGGCACCACCAATTTGATAGTTTGATATGCAATAATGTCACCACCTTTTTTTTCTATACTTAATCTATTTCATTCAAAACTTGATGCTTTTTGTGAGGTCATTTTTGAGCTCTAACCTTTTTTTATTAAGCGAGAAGGAATGGATGGGATTGAGTTATAGCGTTATGATCCAAACAACAACTGATAGTTTCCAATTATCTCAGTAATAATTTCTGGTTAGTTATAATACTTTCCAATTACCACAATATATTTCATTAAAAGCGTTTATTAATAAATTTTTCTTGCGATTATTAATTAATTTATTCATGTCGCTATTGCTATAATAGCGCTAGCTGGTATTTAGAAGAAGAAAGAGGTTAGCAGATAAAAGCATGGAATTTATTTGAAAGCGCAAATCAATGCTAATGAGTGATGTCATATAGTATGCAATTGACATGGTGGAGATTTTCCCACGGTATAGACGGAAATGGTTGATAAATAAACAAGTGAAATATATATATAGTTTAAAAAATTGTTTATTTACAGAACATCCAGCAACGAAAGCTTTCGTCACTCATGCCGGCCTAAACAGCCTTATTGAAGCGTTTTTCTCGGCAACTCCGCTCATATGTATACCACTATTCGCCGACCAAGAATACAACACAGTGATGGCGTTACGTAAAAATGTTGCGATATATCTTGATAGAAATGCAATTACAACGGATGTGGTCGTTGATGCACTCGATAAAATACTCAGTAATCCAAAGTAAGTTTTTTTGATAAAAATATTTTCGAATTAATTTTTATTATTTAAATGATTATCTGGATTCGTTGTAATTCAATCCGTTTTTGCGTCGTAGTGTTAAGAGACCTGGTCGCTAGATTCACTTCTTCAAAGAGGATTTGTTCGTGCGTTTTTTTTTGGTTGTTATTTATGCATGGTTCAAAAATATATTAATGATTATATTTCATTTTATATTTTGTGTTTTGTATTTTATATTTTATATTTTATATTTTGCATTTGCATTTCTATTTATATTTATTCTCACACTCATTTATTTTTATATTTATATTTATATCCATATTCATATTTGCATTTTATTTATATATACTTGAATGATTGATGTATAGTAACCATAAACGCACCATGATTTACTAACGAAATAATGCAAAAATTATAACACCTTTTATATATTTAATGCAAAGTCGATCACTAAGTATTTGTTGTGATGAAACTGTGGACGAGACACACAAATGAGTCAGAAACTTTTTTTGAATGCTTGTCTAAAATTTTACATATTTAATAAATATATAAAAAGTGTTATATTAATAAATTGGAGAGCGTAAGATATAGTATAAGATGAGTGATGTTTATAGGTAATGTTTCAGTTGAGCAAAATTTCGTTTTTCTATGGATTTTCAGATATGCAGAGAATTCGAGACAACTTCGTGAAAGATTACTTAAATATCCATTGGATGCGAAAACATTATTCCTCAAGTGGAGTGAATATCTCGCCGAATTCGGTAGCTTTCCAGATCTCAATTTGTATGGAGCTGAACTTGGCTTTTTTCAATATTTTCTACTCGATATTTTTCTCATTATTTTTGTTCTAATCATTTTTTTATTGTTCGTTCTTGTTAAATTCGGTTGTATAATTTCACGAAAATTTTTTTTATTTCATAAGAAAAAATCCGAATAAAACATTACTTCAAATTTGTAAATAACTGATGAAAAATATTTGTGAATAAGCTTAGCTATAGTTCCAGAGGAAATATTTTCGTTTATGAGCTTAATGTGTATGAAGGTGTTTTGAGTATAGACCACCATCGGGAGGTATTCTCGGTATAGATATGTTTTGGGTATAGAGTACCACCATCGAGAGGTATTCTCGGTATAGATTACACCCAAGTATAGATTGCATCCGTCAATAGATACTTGGTTATGAAAGGCATGCGGTATTCCCAGTATATATTATATTCGGTGTTCTGGATAGAGAATGCATCCACGAGGGAATTCACTGGGCTATAGACTATATATGGTATTCTATGTATATATTACATCGGTTAAAAGTGTTCTTGGCGTATATTACATCCGCTTTTTCTGCGTATAGCTCATATTCCGTATTCTGGGTATATTACTTCCGGTGTTCTGAGTATTAACCACATCCGGTATGCTGGGTATAAATTATGTTTTTCCATAGAGTATATCCGTTATTTTGCGCTTAGCTAACATACGCTATTTTGGATATGGATTAAACTTTACAAGTTCTATTTAATGAGTTCAAGTTTAGCAACTTAGTCCTGAAGATAAAAATGTAGAGGAGATATTTGAGGAAACTCGAGAAAATTTATTTCACAAGAATTACGATATTCGAATTATTCGTTTCATATTATTCACACCTTACATTGATCACATTGAACCTCATTTAATCATCATTTGTTATTCGCTCAATTGTATCTATAAGTGCGATGATTTGTATATTATTGAAAAATGATAAATTTTTTTTTAAGTTTTTATTTCAAAGACATTTCGACTCTTCTCGGTGGTGGAGTAAAAATTTGTAAAAAAAAAAACACTATTATGCAATCAATCGTTCGATCATTATTGTATTGCATATGTGATTTACAAATAAATATTGTTTTGCGACATTATACGGCGTATAGTAACTCCTTCAACGAATTCAATCTATATGAAATGAACGATCATCACGCATTTGATTATTTTTTGTTTATTGCAAAACGGTTGCGAATATTGCATAAGTCGGTTGCGAACTTTTTTTCCAATTTTTTTCTCATACGAAAATTGCAAAAAATAATATGATGCAACAATATGCTAATATTTATTTGGTCTTATTCTTTAAAATTTAGAGTTGATTTCTCTGTGTTCCTTTTTTGTTCCATCCTTCTCCGTCCACTCCCTCACCACTCATCTCTTCCTTCACATCTTTCCTCGCTCTTCCACTCTCCTTCTACCTTAGATGAAAAACCTTTTCCATATATTTTCTATCTATCTAGCATCGAATTCGAGGTGATCGAATGGATGGACAGGCTAAGTTATGTTGGAAAGCTAGATGTTAAGAACGGCGGTTTTCTATATGAGTGTAAAACAAACGTACGAGATACGTAAACTAGCTCAATGAATCTATCAATAGAGAATTGATCGCGTCTTATCATCAATAATAAGGAAGAAATTCCCACTGCTTAACACTGGGAAAAAAAGCAGATGTACTTTATAGTTTGTTCGTATTTTGTAGTTACTATTAGTGATATCTCTTATTCCGTCATCCTATTTAAAAAAAAAACCNTTTGTTCGTATTTTGTAGTTACTATTGGTGATATCTCTTATTCCGTCATCATATTTAAAAAAAAAAAACTTGAAGAATGTGATCAGCGGACTCTTGTCGAAGGAAAAAAAGGTGAGAAGGTTGACAAAGGATGGTCATGAAAATGTAAGTTGGCGGAAGTAACGGAAGACAATTTGAAAATGCTGAAGGAGGAGAGATTTTTGATGACGCTTCTAAAGAGTATATAACTCGACCGATTAAAGACTGCTTATCTACGGCAAGTTTGCACGAACATTGGGGATGTTGGGAAGCTTGACGGTGATCGCAGGCGATCACAACATATTCGCTATAATTGAAAAGCTAACAGCAAAAAGATATTACATGCACGGCTATACTCAGAACGGTATCCATCAAAAGGAACAGCAAAATTGGGTAAGCAAACCTAGCTGCTCTTTAGTGTGTGACGCAGATAAGCTTTATGTTCCTAATTTGAACGATATTTCATTTATTTGCTGATAATAGCGATTACGGTCATAGAGTGCAATTTTCCTGTATTTACGATTACTCCACTAAAAGTAACCAACAAAATTCCTTCACCACTTTTTTTATCGATACGTCTGAAGGAATTGGTAAATAAAACAATGAATAGAGGGGGGTTGATTGTTTGATGAAAGAAAAATAAACGTTTTTTGATGTGATGCGCTATCGATCGAATAGAACATAAATCCATCAAAATTCGTTTGTAAGTGATGTCTCCATCAAGTTGCAATACAAATGTTGAGCGTTTCAACAACATTAATGCTGAGAGTCGTTAGTTTGTTGGAATAGAGGTTTACATAGGAGGGTTCACTTAGAAAAATGCTCATCGAAGAAAATAAAAAACCTTAGGTGTCATTCGTTTCCGGTTGCCGACTTAATTTCCGTCGGTTTCGAAACAATATTTGGCGCCTAAGTCTACATCAAATTAATATAGTTTATAAAGTTTGTTGTTTATTGTATCGTTAGACGAAAAAAAAACCGTTTATTAATAGATAATAAAAATTTTTCTGAAGGCTAATAAAAAAAATAATGTGAGCATTTTTTCATATCTTATCTATAACATGCAATTAAATTCTTGTTATCAATATTAATTGATATTGTAATTTCCTGTTGTAGTTATTCATATTAAATCACAATTAAAATATAAGTGAAACGAATTGGATTCCATTAAAAAGGCTGAGAAATTAATTGCCGCCAACTGATTTATATTTCAAAAATGAAAAAACATAAAATATAAAAATACATAAAATATCTTAAAAAGCATTTTAAAAAATTTGCAAATTTTTTCAAGTGATAAAATTCTAGCAATCGGTTGTGCTAGGTTACCTATCAGAAAAAAGGGTGAATTTGATTAAGAAAGAAGTGAAGAAATAATTGCACTAGTTTAATGCTATCTCTATATGTAAATAACAGCCATGATAAGCGTGCATGCATCGTTGACGAATCGATGGCGAATCGACAGACCGATTGACGGATATTTGCGATCACTGTTGCATTGATCTGAATATAATAATTCTGAATAATAAAATATAACTAAGAATACCCTCACTATATATGAGCGCTATAAAAGAGCTATTTGAGATTTTGGAAGTTTTTGGAAGGAAAAGCTTAGACTCTACCTTTCCCACAAATATACCTTTACTTCGACTCGATCTTTGCTGGAAGTAAATTTGAACTTNNNTAGAATCGACCTTTCTCGCAAGTATATAGGTTCATGGAAAATCTGTGAGCGAAGCGAAATCTTTGAATTTAATTAGTGATACAAAGAAATCATTGCTTCAGTCAACTACGATCGTCAAACATTCGATAATAATCAATGCATAACAAGCTTCCACTAAACACCTATGTAACGATCGACTATTTATACATATAGATGCTGTATAATTTAGTAGTAAATGATTTAAATGGTATACAGCTTAAGCATCTTTTCAGGTAAAATAAGGACTGGTATAGCTGTTCCCACAGGTATAATATTACCCTTCAATTATAGCTGAAAGGTTCAGCGTTTGCGGTACTTGAAATCGGTTGATATAGGATGGATTTATTGTCTTTTTTCTGGTATTATGCTCTGGTTAGATATTAATGCAAATTGTCGAATGCATCTGTCATTATGTATTAACATCAAAAGGTCACATAAATTAACCATTGTAGTATGTTCGAGTAGTTTGTTCAGTAAACATTAATAACACATTGAAAAAGATATTTGTTATCTTTTTTTTAGCTTATGGTATTGATTAGAAAATACCGATGACATCAATGATAGTGATAAGCTTCAACGTATTGTGGAGTTAATCAGCTTATCAGCTATCGACTGTTATATCAGTTCGAATGAACTTGAATGCTTTTTTCTTGCATTTGCTACCATTAAACAAGAGACATGAATGATAAATTTCTTCTTCTAGTCTGTTACCTTTTTATAATCTATCGTTATTTGTTTCGCATTTATTTTGTATTCATGCTGGCTCACTCTAATTCTGTGACTCCGACTCCATTCACTTCAATTCATTTTCGACTCCGGCTTAATCAGCTCCACTCATTCTCGTCTAGCTTGGTTACTCCCACTCACTCGAGTATTGTCTGAGAACGATGTATTTTAATGAAGCGACTTTTTTATCATCTTATTGCTGTTGACAAAAGGTTTGAGGGATTTTCGATTGGATACACATACTTGTTGCAATTTGCAGTCTGCGAATGCACTTAATGGCGAAGGCAAACAATTTGTGTAACGTTTTTCAACAAACTAATTTTCACAGTCGAATTTGTTGCTGTGCTGCTTTCCCTATCGAAAGGAATTCCTCTCGATTATTTGAAGAAGGAAATAGTGATATGGAGAGAATTTGACAGAGAAAAGAGGTGAGGGAGGAGGACAGGGAAACCCGATCTATTGATGAGGAAGAGCATTGAAAGTGCTGAAATTTCTGAGTTTTAGGTGATCTCTTAAACTCCTCAAAATTATCAAAGGAATGTGAGACACAGAGATTTGCGACTCTCACTCCGTCCCACCCTCTCGCTCCGCCCTCTCTCCCTTTCCCCCTTCCTCCATACCCCCTTCCTACCTCCCTCCTTTCCTCCTTCTCCCATCCCTTCCTCCGCTTACTTTCACCTCTTATTTTGAGATGGCAAGAATGCACTTGATAGCACTCTTGAAAATTGCTAGAATGAGTGGAAAATGATCGCAATCGGAAGGGTTTGTGCTAATTTTTAGGAAACAACCATGCAGGCCGAATGGTATTTCATAAATGCTCTATTGACTTGAACCTCCCTGAAGTTGTTTTTAAAGCTGTTTAATATCGCAACTTCCGAGACTACCTCAGGTTCCCCACCTTAGATCTCTTCCCTCCTCCCTCTCCAATTTCTTTACCACATTTCATTTCAATTTATGTGCCATTCTATGCATAATTTTAATGCAATATATCCGCAATAAGTCATATTTTTCAATATATAATCTTTATTGCTATCGTGCATATGAACCGTTCAGTTATCCACAATCTGAACCTAATCCACGAAAGAGATAGTGGAAGAATGAGTCTTAAATGATAGAAGAAATCCGCTAATGAAGCTTTGGATCGGAAACGGAGATAGGAAAGAGTTCGATATAATTGCTTCAAGAACGATAGCGTTCGTAAGAAACTTCACATTTCCTTCCGCTCTCGATCAGTATAGATACGAAATTCACCTTTAAAGCTTTTTATCACCTCTGATAACGACTAGGATCTTTGCTGATAAGGGCATATATCACATCTCCATTGGATGTGCATTATTTGCTCGAAATGTTTGCTGTAGCGGAAAATATCAGTCAATGCGTACGCAAATTTGTTAGTCGTCTAAATTTGCATACATCACAAATTAAATTTTGATTTTTTTTTGTATTATCAACTTTTTTCAAATTATTGGTTTTTCTTTTGATTATTGATTTTATGCTTCATTTTTTACATTATTGATTTTATTTCATTTTATTAATTTTATTCTATATTAGTAGGCTCATTTCATATCATTAATTTTGNCATTATTGATTTTATTTCATTTTATTGATTTTATTCTATATTAGTAGGCTTATTTCATATTATCAATTTTGTTTTTTTTTACAAATGATTTTATTTATTGATTGTTATTGATTTTTTCAAATTATTGATTTTGCTTTTAATATTGATTTTTCGGCTTTTTTTTCATCGTTGATTTGTTTTTATAACGCAAGAGGTTGATTGCGCAAATCAATT